>VWZO01008443.1:503371-544859 GCA_013396975.1 Bucco capensis | reverse complement strand
TTCAGCCTGGAGAAGAGAAGGCTTCAGGGGGTCCTACTAGTGACCTCCCAGTACCTAAAAGGAACTTACAAGAAGGCTGCAGAGGGCCTGTTTGCAAAGGCCTGGAATGAAAGGGCAAGGGGCAATGGTTTTAAATTGGAGAAGAGTAGATTTAAACTGGACATTAGAAAGACGTTCCTCCCCATGAGGGTGGTGGAACACTGGCCCAGGTTGCCCAGGGAGGTGGTTGAGTTCCCATCCCTGGAGGCATTCAAGGTGAGGCTTGCCAGGGCTCTGGGCAAGCTGATCTAGTTGGGGATGTCCCTGCCCACTGCAGGGGGGTTGGACTAGATGAGCTCCAGAGGTCCCTTCCAACCCAAACCATCCTATGATTCTATAGCTCCTATTGCGTTCATGGGAAACTTAAATAGAACAACACATCTCAGGAAGTTTCATTATGCCAAAGAAGATTTAAGAACTTGCAGCATTTGCTATGGCTGGCACTGAGGTATGACATAAAGGATTCAGCATCACTCATTTGGAATGAGATTCAAAGCCTACCAGTGATGAGCACTGTGTCTTCTGCACATGGATGCTGTTAAAGTAAACCTCATACCAGAGGAACTACTAGCACCATCATGCATGACAGAAGCATTTGAACTCATCTAACACCAAACAATTAACCAAAGAGAAGAATACATATATATATTACCACATTTCTGCTACTAAAATACGCAGGTATATTTGTTGCTTGCCATACTAACTCAAAAAGTGAAGTATGTTTTCAATGTTCAGCAGAACAACATCTGTAGCAAAAAGCAGTGTGGAAGTTTGAAAAGGCAAATAAAAGAGTTGTCATAAGAAAGCAAAAATTCAAGAAACAATTTACTGGGAATCAAACATAGCATTAGTATAATATCACTGACATCTCCTGCATCAAAATTGTTTCTCTAGCAGTTATGGCATGCCAAATTTAATATGCTAATATTACTTTCATTATTAGATGACTACTAGGGTAGGAAACATTCAAGTCTTGACAATGTAGTGCAAGACACACCTCGACAACAAGATATTGCATTTTGATGTTACATGCATCATATAAAGTGCATTGATCATTTGAATGTCACATCTGCTTTGCTTTTAATTTTTTAAGTTAAATCCCTAAAGAATTTTTAAGAGTTTATGACGAGTGTACTTTTATACCTGTTGTCCGTGTAAATACACATTGGTGAAAACATCATCTGTTCTAGAGAAAGACAACCCCATGCTCACCAATCTTTAGAACAGGTCTGTATAGTCATAGGAGGTAAAACCTGTTCATTCATTGTCTGAAGTGCTCCTTCTCATCCCCCAATTGTTAAATATCGAACTAAAGGAGCCCCTGAAACATTGATAAGAAGCTGAAAATCATTCCCTAATTTACAGTGAATTGTGCTAAAATCCACATTGATAGACAGTGTGCTGTAGATCTTCATAGTTGCTGAATTATATGTCTAGTGGTTGGTAACTATCAAAAGGAAAATTAGAATAAATGAATATTGAAATATTTAAATTTTCTACGATATGTTTGAAGTGCACTTTCAAAGCATTATCACCAGATTTGAGAAACCAGTACTCAATTGGTTACAAACTCCTTGCTGAAGAGTTTCACAAGCCTCCCTGCTCCCCATCTTCTACTCATTAGCAATCAGAATAGCTTTTACATGCAATAGTGTAATTGTAACCAAATACAAGCTGCAGTGGCTGCTGCTCTCTAAGCTTGAGAATCGCCTTTGGCTAACCTTTGGTAGCCAGTAAAGCATGGTGGAAAGGTGACAAAGGCAAGTCCTGAGAAGAAAGGGGATATTGAAGAAGCTGTGCTGCTTTCTGCAGAGGGCTAAAGGTCAGAGATATATGCAAGAGTTAATGCTTTCTTTAATAAGGATGTATTTTTTGTAGAGGTAACTAAATTCATCTATCACACAAAAATGTGTGTGGCACATATACATGTATGTTTGTGTGCCAGTATTTTCCACATAGCCCATACATATGTGCTCATATCACAGTGTAACAGGAAGTGTACACTGAATTAAAAGTCCTTGCATAAGCATACATGAGAGGCTCTGTTCTATAAAGCATAATTAAACAAGGTGTCCTCATAAGCTGGCAACCTGAGTGCAGCAGAATCCAAACATCCACTTGTGTTTAACAGTTTCTTAATATTGTGATAAACTAGATTAGCTACCACAGTCCCCTTAGGCTCCATTAAAAAAAAAAAAAGAAGAAAGAAAGAAAAAGAATGGAAAGAGGAATCATAAGTAAAGAGAAGAAATCAAAATCAAATTTTACACTGAATACTTTCTGCTGCTTATCTTACAACATTATTATTATTTGCCTTCTTGGTTACTCCTATTCATCAGGGTGATGTGTGCAGATTGTGAGAATGCCAAACATTCTCTGAAAACTGACGAGTAAGCAAAAAAAGAGCTGCTCTTTAAACCCTTCACAGTTTATAGCCACATTTACATAACATTAAATAAGTCAACAAAGGCATCATTAGCTCCCATTAAAATATGAGCGAAGAAATTTAAACGAACAAGACAAGCTAATTGGTAAGTAATGTTGTGTATCAAAAATTATGACTGTAAGATTCCAAAGTTAATGAGAAGCCCTACAATTGTGTTTACTAAATGTTTAAAAATTAAATTAAAGGTGAATATGGAGAGCCAGAAAACTTTCCTTGTCATTTGGGCTGACTGAGAATTGAGAAGCTTACTGCTGTTCCTTCACAAGTCTGAGAGTCTCCGGAGTCACCAGCCCAACATTTGATCCCTGTCCATCAGGCAGATCAGGCCTCTCACTGCCAAACAGCACAATTTCTTACTAAACAGCAATGTGAGCTGTGATGCCAAACAGAAAGTTTAGGTACAAGCCTTATGTGAGTCAGCTCCTGCAGGTATATAAAACTGCTATAAACTACATCCATCTTTCTTGCCTGTCTGTTGGGTTTGCTCAGGTGTTTCAGAGGCAGGTAGCAGAAGTGGCTATTAACTGTGTGGTTAAAAGGAAACTTGGTTTTGCTGTCAGAGCTGGTGCTGTACCCTTGCCAAGCTGGCTCTGCCATCACCACATCCAGCAGTTGGTGAACAGGAGCAAAGTCCTCTCCTGCTGGTTTTGTCCATATCCATGGAATAACCAGGACTCTTCTACCCATTTCAGAGTTGCAGACCACTAGCAGCTCATGCTTACTGACAGCAGTTGCCCTTCACCAGTCTTCAGTCCATGAAGCTCCATGAGTTTGCTGACTAAAAGCTGAAAACCACCACTGAGTTTGCTCTTCTCTCTTATCCCTATTAAAATCCTCTTCAGTTGCTGCATTTCAGCTGTGCTCTACTCCTTTCCAAAGATAGAAACCCCTGAGTGGAGATATCATCCTGCAGTGCCATTAATGAGCATAATTACAGCACCACATTCCATTGTCCCTCTAGCTAATCGGTCATTCATTTGCCATTGTGCATGAAATCACAGGTGTTATTGCCTTCATGATGCTTATCTGAATTTGCCACATAGCACCAATTCCCTTCTGTTTCATTTCTCAGTCCAGTGGCATCAGTGTCTATTTAAAAGGGGAGGACAAGACTATCTCTTGTTCTTTCTCATATCCCCAGATATGTGGAAATGGGTTTCAGTAACACCACACAGTTAGATCACTATCATATTCTCAAGTGCACAGAGCTGTTACAAACACATTCATTGATCTTCTCCTACAGGGGAGTTCTGGAGATACTGGCTGAAAGAATCCAGAAATATTTTTTTGAAAATCTAATAGTAATTGCAATAGTAATTGTATTGTTCTAAGTGGATGTGCTTGCATATTTGGCAGTGAGGGAAGTTTTGAAAGAAATAAGAACCTCATCGTGTTGGAATGCAACTAATTGTTCTACCATAATTCAGTGCAACCTTATAAAACTTGTAAGACAAAGCTGACATTCACTCATTCTGGACAGAAAAAAGCTACAAACTAGCCTTAACCAAATGCTATGACTTCTATGAGCACATGAACAAGTGAAACTCCTGAATTCACATGACAGAATTTTTGGTTCATTGAAAGGCAGAAAAGTCTTGCAGATATCTCATGTTAGATCACAGATTTACAGTGACAGAATTTTCTCCGCTGTCTTGAAATTTCTCTTGATTTATTGCCCTTTCCACTAGTTTACATCCATCCAATCAAGGAACAAAAACAAAACAGGGGCATCAGTATAAAATCAGGTACCAAGCATTATGTATGCATCAAGGATGTGTACAAGAAAAATTGTTCACAAGCAGTATGTCATCCTGAATCAGGAAAGTGCTTCAGTAGGAGATTAACTCAAAGCATGTGCTCATTTACCACAGTGGGACTCAAGTACATGCTCAAATTCAGCACTTTTTATGTGTTCCCCTGAGTAGGGATAATTTCCTGATATAGGAAATACATGCTGATTTTTCTCCATTAGGATAATTGAAAAACATTTATGTAAATTCCAGTTTGTTTTGGGCATGGGGGAAAATAGCAAACTGAATCTCACCTAACTGTTTTGTCTCACCAGTTGACCAGAAAATCTGTCCAATTCCATGACCAGAAACAGCTTTTCCTTCATGCTCTGTTACGAGCAATCTAATGCAATTTCCAAGTTTGCTCTGCCTTGAGCAGGGGAAGAGAAAGATTGGAGCAGAGGTCTCCAGATGTTCCTTCCAGCCTCAGCAATTTCCTGACTTTGCTCTGTGTTGGATACCCTACACATGATGATGACTACAGTCACAACTAAACTAGTTTCTGTAAAGCGTGGTGAGGAGTAAGATGATAAATATATTAACACATAAATAAACACAGCTTTGTTTGGATGAGAACTGGATACAGGACAGCATAACAAAGAGGAGGGAAAGTAACTTTTACATTAACCAGCTGCTTTTACAATAATATACAGAAACTCTGTGAATCATTTCATGGTTTATTAAATGAAATTTTGTTTGCAGCTGGTGAGTTAGGAAAATAAACGTCCATGTTTGTTTTCATTTTACTTTTCCTTGGTTTGTCCAGATCTTCACAGCCTTGTGTGCCAGCATTGTCCTCTGGGGCTCATTAAATAGCCCAGTGTTTGCTACTCTGATTGTCCAGGGAAATCAGCAACAGATTGCCATTAACCCCATGAGGCAAGAGCTAGAAATTCTTGATGCATTCCCTGTTGTGGGCAATAAGATCCATTGTAGTCATTGGAGCCAAAGGGTTAATTTTTTTCACTCCTAGCTGCTGTCAGACCTCCAGTAAAACAGTGTGTGACCACTACAGGGTACTGACCACTTAATACAACAGTACCTGCCAAAATTGGCTTAAGACTGAGCGAGATCAAGGGGCAGAAAAATACTGTTTTTTCTAAAGCACATTGTATTATCAGTGTTTACTTACAGTTTTCTCCTGGGTACAATGCTTATTCTTAGCAAAATGGTCTTGCTTCTTACAGACTCAGCTCCACAGGAGAAAGCAAGTTATAACCTCGTCTGAAGATGATATCCTTCTATTTGTTCACATTAAGGTATGAACTGTTGCAGATGTTCTTAGTAGAGACTACCAAGAATATTTTTTTAACCAAAAGATGTGTTCCCTCTTCATTATTATTGCCATTAATCAAGTTTTAAAAAAAAAACAACCAAAAAAAAAACACCAAAACCAAAAAACCAAAACCACAAAATCTTATTCTTTCCCCAAAACACACTGAAATACTGTGTCAGTATGCAACTGCCACAGTCCTGGCACATAGCTGATGGGACTCAGCCATCAATGACTTCCAGGGAAGTCATTGTTTCTACATCCAGTATTGACTTCTAAGATACTGGTAGCAGGGGAAGTCACATAGCAGTGAAGCAGTGCACAAACTTAGTCTGATACTTCTGCTGTATCTGTCTTCAATGGACAGGGCAACAGCACCAGGATGTGTGCCCAAAGTTGGCTTAATGGGTGATGGTCACCAAGCACACTCAACCCTCAGGAGGGGTGGCCCCAGGAGCACTGCATGCCTCATCCCCAGCCACTGTCACAGGGCCCTGGCCAGGGCTGTGCCCAACATGCCCTCGTGCCTCAACTGACATATCTCAGCTCTCCCAGGAAGCCTTTGGCTGTAGAGCTACAAAGCAGGCTGTGGGAAGGGCTGTCCCTGCTGAAAGTGGTTGGGGTGCTGCCATCAGAATCCAGCTTGGCTCTCCTATTATGCAGTGCCATGCAGAATCATTGGTAATGACACTGGTAGCCCTGAGGAGCCAGTGACTGGTTTAAGATTAGTTTTTCAAAACACTTGTTTTGGGATAGTCACTGACACAGACTTCTATCTGACCCTCAGAGACTATTGTGTTGGCACTGAGACAATGCCTGGGCAAACAACCCTCTGATCAAACACAGCACAAACCAGGGGTCAGAGCTGGGCTGGGCTGGCTCTCTCGGTGCCAATTTAGTGGTCAGCTCTGCTGTTTTGTCCTTCTGCCCTTTCCCCACATCTGGACCTGGGGTGAATTAACACTTGCCAGCTTCTCAGGTTCTGTGACACTGCAGTCATTTATAGGCTTCACAGTGCTTTGAGACCTGTACCTGGGAAGTGCTGCAGAAATGTAAAGCATCCCTATGGATGACCTTATCACTGGGAAAGGAATCTTAAATCTGATCCATTTGTGTGACTCCTGGAGAGCCACTGTTGCATTATTCATGTCAGTCTCCTCTTCTTCAGAAGGCTAATATTACTTCCCTCCCTCCCTCTGCCCCCATACAGCATTCATAATATGAATTTTATATTCTGAACTAACCACACAGTCCTTTGTAGTGGTCAGTAATAGGATTCCTACCCGTACTTAGCAGAGTCCACATCAGAGAGAGCACAATCAGCCACCCCAGGAGAAGAGTTCCCAAGATCTCCTCTTACAAGGCATTGTAAAAGTTATAAATAGATTACTCTCTCTCCCTTTGTACCTTCTGGCCCTTTTCCTACACCAAGGGAACATGTTTGTCACTAGGACACACAATACACACTTAGATGTTTGACATCCCTGCCCTCATCAGATGGGCCATGCAGCATTTTTCGATGAGACAGAAAATGGGAAATGTTTGGGATGCAGTTATGAGTTTGAAAGCAGTTAAAAGAATGTTAAGAAGAATTAGCCATGGCAGCTTACTTGGTAGTTTGTTATGGCTCCCATTTTCTAATACATCATATTCTTTTATTCCCTTAATTACTTTTTTTGTGTGAAAGACAATTCCCAGGGAATGAACACTTCATTTCTTTGAGCCACTGCCAACAATATGCACCACAATTGCTGAAAGCAAAAGAGAGGATCTGGCATATCTATTAGAGCTTTGCAAAGGCATACTTTTTTTTTCCTTTTTAACCTTGGTTTTCCCTTAATACCAGCATTGAATAAATGAATTACATTTCTTATTTTCCCCTCTTTCCTCATGACTTCTACGTCTGTTTTCAGGTTGTTGTTTTTACTTTTTTTCTTTTTTTAAAGTCAAGTCTTGATGGGTAATTATTACATCTCCTTCGTCTTCTGTCTCAAGACTATTGAAAAATAGCAGCTAAGAAAACAAGTCTAAATTAACAATCTACTTTGGAGAAAGTGATTTTAAAGGCATTAGTACAGCACTCCTTCCACCTCACTCTCCATCTGCAGTGTCCTTCTATATATCCTTTTAGTGCAAGCCATATTAGCTCACCTTGAGCTGAATGAAACCCTGTCTTCAAAGGCAAATCATACTTAAATCTTCACTGATCTCAAACATTTCTCCCTCCACCTGCATATCTACAGCAGTGATACAAACCAGCATGTCCTTTTTCAAAACATACAAATTTTGGACCTTTATCTTTGGCTCCTCATTAAGATGACAGACACTTCCATCCCTACATCAGCAAGAACAGGTGATGAGTCCTAAAGAAGTACTTTAAAAATACACAGATACCAGAATGGAGGGTGAACCTTTTGGTTTGGGTTTTATGCCTACTTCTACCTACCAGGAACTTAGATGGCCCCAGGTGTTCTTGATAGAAAATGGACAGCATCTTCAGACATCAGGGATTCCTCAATTCCCTGTGAAAATGTCTGGAATTCTGGGTATTGAAGTGGTGACCTTGATCCAATCTGACAAGTCCTATCCATTCATCGAGCGCTATCAGAAAACATCATCCTTACCCTTTCCTAGAATTAGAGAGTTTCCAGGAGCTGTTTTTACTGAAAATAAAGGAAGTGAGCTGCCTGTTGATCACATATGACTTACTAATCATTTAGCAAATACTCATTTTTCCAGGCAAAATACAAGCTGCAGTCCTGCAAGAATTTTGCTTGTGGAAGTCCCACTGGGTGAGGTCTTTAGGAACTGAATCAAGTGAATAACATTCAAATAAAGGACTGTGCTCCATTAGAACGAAACTATTCCAGCTGAAATCTTACCCAGGAACTTGGGGGGTTGCTGTGTGGGAACTCTCATTACAATCTCAAACCAGCAGCTACTGGGGAAAATGGAAGCTACTGTTTACTCACAATGAGGGAGATCTTTGTGCCCCCAGTCATGAACTGAAAAAACTACTTAGCTGTTAGCTGATCTTACAGCATCCTGATGCTCTAGAAGATGGGGCTGGGGGGAGGGGGTTGACAAGCTTTTTGTAGTTCAGTATTGATTCAACACGATGATAAGCAAAAAAGTTGTTGTATATTTCTGGATATTTCAGCTAATTTATGAACTTTGAATACACAACTGATGCATTTGTTCCTATAGTTACTTTGAAACTAAATTTGCCATCTAACTTTAGTCTCTGCCTGCCTGAAGTAGATTCGTGTGAATATACATCCATAGACTGTATTTTCCATGCAAATAAATACACTTGGATAGACATCAATTATCATGTTTTACAATGCTCAAAAAAGAAAGTCTCGAGATTTCTGTATTTCTTTCTTTTCCTCTGTCTTATAGCCTTAATGAGAGCCAAATATTGAAAGTATGACACTCAATTTGCAATGCAAATTAACTAATATGCTAATGACTTGATTTGTGCACACAAATACTCTTCATAGATTCACATTCTATTGTTTGAGCATGCAAATGATGTGCACACCGGTGCAGCAACTGAATGGAGACTTCCTGGAAAATGAAGTCCTTAAATTCAATTACTGTTGGCACAAACAGCAAAACAAAGCAACACAAACAACGATCTATGACTGTGGGGAGGATAAAACGATACAAATCACTGTTCTCACTTATGTTTTAGCAGAGATTCAACAGAATGAACTGCTCTCATTTCCTTGATGCTGGGAACCAGATCCAACATAACCCTCAAAATAGCCCATCATTCTTTGCAGATTTGTGCAGTTGCTATTTTTGAGTCTTGAGGATATTCTGAAAAAGATAGAACTGCTGGCACCAATTCAGTCACTCCTTCAACAAATGTTTTCTTCACCACCACAACATACATGCTATGTATCTCCCTTACAGCACACGTAAGCACTAGGAGGTGTGTGAAAGCACTGGAGAAATCCCAGATTCTATAGTGCAATCTCTGCCAACCCCATCCAGGCTGATATAGAGCAGCACAGTGGCTGCAATAAATTATGCCAGCTGGACAGAAACCCTTCTTGGTCTTCTGCCAGCTGAGACATGGCAGAAGCTGGTTGCTCCCCCTCTTCTCTCCCCCCAGTACTATTAATTTGAGGCTCAGCAGCAATAATGTCTCTGTCAGGTGGGGAATGCTATCCTCATACACTCACTCCCTGCTCCCAGGTGAGGGCTGACCAACTTCTCATTAGCCCAATTCCAGCTTCTCTTGTTCTAGGTGAGCAGTGTAAAAAGCCTTGGGATCATATCTACAGACAGACCTTTAACTTTTAATTAGCAGGGGAAGAGGTCTAATAGGATACTGGCCTGATGCTGCAGAGAACAGCACCTTGGAAATATTGGGGGCTCACAGAAATTAAAAACAGGAAATCAACAAGGGTAAGAAGTTTCTCATCAGAAAACAAAAAATGTCACCTTAGACTCCTTGAGTTAGTATTTTATTTCTGGATTGAGCCGTATGTCTTTAATCCAAGTAGTGAAATATTTTACTCATTTTTTTCTGTGGATGAATTAAACTATTTTTGCCAAAGATGGAAATAAGTTGGATAGCTTTGCAGTGTTTTAACATATGTTACTATGATAACTCAGGCATTATGAAAAATGTTGTTAATGCTATGGTATTGTCCTACTTACTACCAATTTAATAAATTGTTCCAGAAATAGATAATTTTTCTTCAGGAAAAGTCTTTAAATATTATGCCAAATATGTGCATCTTCCGTGGGATTCAGTCTTCAAGGAAATATATATCCATCTGAAATTGCCCAAGGACATTCCAAATGTATTGTTTGCCCATGTAAAATGTTTCCTTTTTATTAGCATGTTTTTTTTTTTCCCCCTTATCCCTCTTCATAAGAAAGAGAAAAGAAAAAATGATACAGGGCTCATTTCAAAATTCATGAAAGTTGGATACTCCCAAAATTCCAACAAGATTACAGAGAAATCTCATCTGGTAAATATTACGTTCTGTTTTTGTCTTTGCTTAAGCTTTTACACAACTTGACAGTTTGTGGTATTGTGCCACATTTCAAAGTTAAGGTTTACAAACATCTGGCTTGGGTTCAACATTCTTCTCCGTATGGACCACAAAGTCTCCAGCATACATTGTTTGCCTCTACAGAGTGAGGTAGAAAACAAGTTTTTCTAGTGAATTATGGAAATCTCAACAAGCAAGCCCACTTTCATGATTCAGTGACAACAGCCTTAATTTTAGAGCATCTTCATAAAAAATAGCTTATGCACTCTTATGTAGACATTAACATTGGGTAGGAAATATTTTTCATTCTTGAAGAGAGTTTTAGAAAAAAGTTGTATCCTGAATTGAGATGAAAGTCTAATATGAAAATAGCTGTGAGTGGGAGACACAGTTCAGGCCAAGTGAAACATTTTCTTTCAAATATTTTTAAAATGTTTAATTTAATTATTGCTATTTTTGTAGGCATTGAGTGGTCCTTTTTTATTTCAGAACATCAGAAAAATATTTTTTAATTTGGAAAATACTGGAAGACAGCATTTTGATAATTTGGAATATTTAAAACACTATCTTGTGGTGAAATCTTTGTTAGACTAACCCTCTTTCCAACAGGAAAATAGCAGTTTCAGTAAATCCACATTCCTGACAATGCAGTTCTAAGTATTTCATCAACACCTTTTGAATGTAGATGTAATATGAAACAACACTAAAGGAAGTACATTTATTCCCCATAAACTTGGTGTCTCTTATGCTTTGAGTCAATAGATGGACTTTTCCTACTGTATCACAGAAACTGCAAAAGATCAATACATACCTAGGCCATTTGTACACCTCTACACAGCTCTGGAATATGAGTACCCCGCTGTCTTCATTGCCATGGTTTGGTAAGTGAAGTGCTGTTGTCACCTTTTTTTGTCAAGGGTAACCAAGACACTCAAGCATGTGTTTTACTTTGGTCCATACAGGAACCTTCTGACTAGGCAGAAATTAGTGGCTGGGTTTCCAGATTTGGATGTGTCTCTAGGTGAGCTGACAGTTAAGAAGGAACTTGGTGAAAACCTCCACTAAATGATGACACAAACTTTTTCTATTGGAGTTTTTCAGTGCAGCCTTTCTCCTCCAAGAGACAGTATCAGATTACCAGCTGTGGAATAAAGATCTCCAAACATTTGACCACCATTCTGGTTTATGGGACAACAATAGGTATTGGATGAAAGGCAAACCTGTGGAGAAGATTATGAAGTGGCTAGCAAACAACATTTGTGTTTCAGATTCCCTGGCTTGAGAAGTCTCTAGACTGCAAGCCCCTGAAAAGATCATTGTGTGAACACCCTGTTTCCTCAGTTACACACTTCTTTAAAGGACAAAGCTTGGATTGATGGGAACTGAGACCTGAAATTCCAGGTTTTGTTCTTGTGCCTGTTACAAGTATGATCATTACAAAATTCCTTAAACTCTCAGAGCCTGTTTGCCATCCTTTAGAATGGAATATTTTGACTACAGAGGATTAACCTCTGTAAAATAATTTACAGGCTTTGATAAAATTTGACATTAAAAAAGAAAGAAAAAGAAAAAGAAAAAATGCTTCCTTGCAAATTCAGCAACATGCCTGTGCTGTCTGGGCACACAGATAGGGCTTGAGACAAGAGTTATATGTACTGTGGAAATAGTCATTCTTTATTCATTTTAAAAGGTCAACACAGCTTGCCAGCATATCACTGCTGCAGCTGTTGCAGAGCTTGTTATGGCATTAGGCTGACTCGGAATGATTTCCTTCCAAAGCATTCTGGCACGGAGCACAACCCAACTCATAGCCGAAGCGAGGAAACCATTACTGATGGTGCTGCTGACAAGCAAGCATGCAGGATGGCCAAGCCAGGGATCCGCGTGGGTTGGAAGCTGAAGGATGGAGGGGGTTGAGAAGAAGGCTTGAAGCCCTTCTATCACTGACCTGGCAGAACTTTCTGTCCACCGCAAAACTAACACACAATAGGCTAGGACACCTGCTACTAATTTGGGTGCGTGCAAGCACTACCCATGCAAAATCTTTTGAGTTGTTCCTAGCTAACAATTTTGCTTTCTGATGGGAATGATCACAACAACTTACATGCTGTGCAGCCTTTGGCACAGTGCATTTGTGGGGCTTGGGCTGCTGATAGACAGGGAGCTATTCTTTCTTTTGTCCTCCTTCCTTCTTTTTTTTCTTTCCCTTTTTTTTTTTCTTTAGATTTTTTTTTGATCTATGGGTGGAATCCCCATAATTGTCAGAGGGAATTTCATACACCCTCTGATGACAGATTGAATCCTTGCAAGAATGTATCATTAAAACAAAAACAAAAAAAATTGGGGCTTCTAGCATTTCAAGAGAGACTAAAGAGAAACCTCCCTAGAAGGTCTTTCTGAGGCATTGTTCTACTGACATTACTCTGTCTCCCTCTCTCAAGAGTGAGGAAAGAATATCTTCTCCAAAGGAGATTCTTTCTTCAGCCAAAACAACCCGCGTGTTGTCCCAGAGAGACCATCCTGAATGGTCCATTGTTCAAGCTCTCCCCATGTGCAGATCTCCTGTCTGGAAAAGCATCTGCAGCTTCAGACAGCACCTCTGTGGATCATACTTCTCTCTCAGTTCTGACTTTTTCAATGGAGTATGCAAATTGCATACTACAGTCCTGGCCCTACCTGCAAATCTGATTTTTTTTTAAGGCAGGAAAGGACTACTGTGATTATCCAAGCTGTTATCACACATCTCACAGTCTGCAGTCAGCAATCCAGGCATCTAAAGCAGGAAGCCAGGGGTTCAGTGGAAACATGTCTTGGAATGCCTCTACAGGCAGGACTGACCCAACATAATCTAAATTCAGCTCTTGAGAAGCTTACTATCTAGTCTCAATTATTCATTAAGTCTCTATCAAAAGTCTGTGGAGAGAAGCAGGTACCTCTGCAAGATACCTGCAACTTATCTCAGGACAGAACGGCTGGATTGACTTTCTCACTGCTAACCTTTGTGGGACACACTGGGCAACTAGGTTAGAATGAACACAATTCTTTAAATGGCCAGAATGAGACCAGAATCTTCCATGTCTCATGGTAGCAGGTTCCAGCAGTGGGTCACCCTCACTGACAGTATTTCCTAGCTGAAATTCCGTTCGCTGGGGTTTGCAGAGCACCTTTGTGTGAAAAATTAAGGTAATCTCTAGCATCAGAAAAAAGGAATTATGTGTCTACCATTTAAAGGTCCCAGTAAGTGAAAAAGGATCCATGGTTTAAGCCTGGATTAGTTGGCCTTATAGCTTCACTTGGATATTCACGTTTGTTATACGAACACTTCCATTTTTGTTCCTCTATTATCTTGACACAAGAAGATATTGATACATATGAGCAAACTGCAATAGCCTCCCTGTTACAATGAGTGACATAAAGCAGGGATCTGCAGATGTTAGACAGACCCACAGGCAGGGTGAATTGGAAGAAAATCTTTCTACAACAACCTTAATTACACATAAGAGCCAGACAAACAGTACATAGCACACCTATTTACATATATTTCAATTAACCCTTAGTAGGCTGGTTAGATCAGATCACATCTTCACATAGGTTATTTTTAATGAAAATTTTGTTCCAGTCATTAAAACCTCTGAGTCCATGCAAATACTCCTCAACAGCTATATGGGATTACATGTATGCATATGCTTGTATGTATGTGCACATGGTGGATGTGTTTCAGAGGCCAGAGGACCAGTGATTCATGGCCATTCTTTGGCTGTCATATTTACTTCAGATTTAAGAGAGGAGCACTACATTTGTAAGTGACTGTTTGCAGAATTCCTTTAACTGGGAAGGAAGCCTTTAATGCCAATATTGTAGTACACAATCACAACAGGAGATCCTCACAAATTCTCTCAGTAGAGAATTGGTTTTATTTTTTCTGTGATGATCTATACAACTGAAGCACACACTGTTAAGTCAACATTTCTGATGGGAAGCACATTGCCTCTATCATCAGCAGAGCCCCTGAGTCAGTTGGATGAGTGGTAAGGATCAGTTAAGTGTTAGTGAAAGTTGGGAGGGGATGGTTGACAAATTCACACCAGCTAAGAGGGAACCTTTTTTGTTAAAAACAGGAGCAAGTCCCAGACCCTTAGAGCATGTTCAGGTCTGCTGGCAGACCCTGCAAAGAAGCCTCCACCCAGCCACAAACATGTTGTCCCTGCAATGGAAGTCTTCACTCTCTGCCCTTCAAGGTCTGTAACCAACTGCTTTCTCCACTCTACAGGGACACTGTTATTTACCAGAAGACTTGTCTGTTTGCCATGAGTGTCAGGTGCCTGAGGGATGGTCTGTTTGCACTACGTATCGAGAGGTTGCCCTTCATAAAAATGAACAAATACTTTACAACCTGCAGAGGGAGAGATTCACTGGAGATTCCACTGGGCAATTTGTCTGTGTGGAATGAGACATACTCAAGGCAAATTCTTTTGTAATGAGGAGCAGTTTTCAGAGAAAATGTAAAAAAAAAAAAGCCTTCAATGCAATTGCAGGTAGCTATTTATTCCTGGAGTGTGGGGGCACAAAGTAACTATAATATCTTAGGATTACACTGGAATTAAAGTCCTGGGTTTGCCACGATTCCTCCCACACATGGTACCTTACTCTGCTAGTGTCAGCTTGGAAAGCACTCTGCCTCTCAGCCAGAGCTGGGGAACCAAACTCTCTGGTGAACAGAGGCTAAAAAACCAGAGCAACACAACCTGATTGCTTCCCAAATGACACTTCCTGCTCTTAAACAAATTCTTTGCTCAAAGCATTATACAGAACCCTGATAATGTCTGTTCTAGTGTTTCAGCCTGGTTCTGCAGTGCAGCTCTGAAGTGAAACCTCTGCTCACTCCCACCTACCACCCACTGCTTTCAGTCACAGAGTGGTTTCTCCACACATGAATGGAGAAAACTACATGAGATTCCCCAGTCTATGTGAATGCCAAATGTACCCCAACTTCTTGTGGAACAGGAAGTCCAAACCATTGCTTGGTCCTTCAGACCTCTTCAAACCACATGTCACGTGAGGAGACCCAATCCAGTCTAAATACAGTGCAGACTAAAAGCCCTGACTCTCACAGAGTGGAGATGTGGGGGTGTCATCATCAGCTGCCTTGCCCTACTCATCACTCCAGGTGTCTAGATTTATTTATTAATATAGAAAGAACCCTAGCTCTGCTACAGGGAAAGACTGGTCACTCCCTTTCCCCCATGAGTCCTACTTCTGATTGGTTCTTAGATGGTCTAGTAGTCTGGAGGGTTTTTTGGTGCACATTTAAAAATCTAGCAAACACCTAGAAGTAGAATGCAAAGGCAAGACCTGTTCTGCAGGAATCCAGAGCTGGCATCTCCCAGCACCTAAGTGCCAGCTGCCAGATAGTTTTGTTTTTATTAGGTTGACAGCTACACATGGGTGTGTGCCAACTTTTGTTCATTATATTTCATATTTTATAGCTTTGGTTTGGGTTTGGAAAGCTGTCGGCATTTGGAACAACAGCAGCCCCTGCCCCTGAGGGACAGTCAAGGCTTTTTTCCCCTTCCCTTTTTAACTTCTCTCTCTTCTGTGACAGATGCACTTTCTACTGGTGCTTGTTGGCTGTGCACCTCTCTGCCCCCCCCCTCCTCCCCATTGGGCTCTGCTCCTCTCTTGCAGCTCTGTTTAAGTCACGTTGTGAGCAATGTTTAGCTTCACTGCAAGAACTCCACGGCAAACAAACCAAACTCAAACAGATTGGAGAAACAGCATTTTGATAACACTCCACACATGACATTGCCCCTACAAGCTGTCCTTCAAACCGACCTGCTAGCTGACCCATGCAGCAGATAGGGATCAATGCAGTGAGGTTGTTAGCCTCCACAATGGGGCAGCTTCAAAGGAAACATATGAGTTTCAGCAACATGGCCAACTCTGTCATTCAAAACTGCAGTGGAGATGTCTCACAAAAGGGTCAGCTATCTGCCAGACACTGCCAGCACTGATAGGCTGCCATGGATTTGTAAAGGAATAAAGGGTCCTCACGTTACCTGGGAATATCTTTTAGCCAGGGAATCCCTTAGTGGTGATTGATTTCGTTATTTGACTGTGTAGACATGCCCAGTGGAGCTCTGGACCATGACTGTAAGTTTCTAAGTGTCAGACATCAATTTGAAAAGAAACATTTGCTTGTAGATTTTGCTTGTGTTTCTGTATTTTAACTGTCAACTTCTTAGTTTTGACTAACAAGCTATTTGTAAACTACTGTGGACTTTACTCTTCAAGAGGAATTTCTGAAGGATAAACCTTATTCTTCACCAGCAATCTCTTCAGAAATACTTTGCTTTAAATTTCTTATCTGAGGATTAGATTTTTTTGGAAATTTATTAGAGAAAAATTTTTTTACTAGTGATACTATTTTGTTTGTATTTTTCAGGAAAGAGCGTAACTACTGACTTTTGATCATGCATTTAGAAATTGGTTCACCATTCATACCACAGTCTGTGAAACTTTCTCTATTCTTCAAATACATTTCTCCATCACCTGATGAAAATGAGGAGGCAGGGGAAAAAAGTCATTGTAAAAATGGTAGAGAAGAAATAATGAAACCTTTTCCAGTCAGCTCAATGTAGATTCCCTGTTTACTGCCAAGGAGGAATGCTGTCCTGGAGCATGCACTAAAGAAGTCTGCAGCTGTCAAGCTGGATCCTCAAATTCAGCATGTTTGATGTTCTTTCAAATGAAAGCATTTTTGTGACTCCAAGTGAGGGGACTGTGAATTTGGAGAGAGAAAGCAACAGCATCCACTCGCTGCAACCCTTATTTATTGGTCAGATATGAAGAATTACATTACCATGGCTTGTGAACTAGGAATCTGACAAGAGCAATTCGACTCTTGTATTTACATTTCTAGCAGTTTCATCTTGTCATTTGTGGTTTTCTTCAAATTAGAAAACAATTAAATGAAGACTCTGGCAAAGAAGTGGAGCCAGATGTAACAGTTTCTCTTTACTCTTTGTTAATAGCAGCAGCAGCAATGTAATTTAATTCTGTCAGCTTTTCAGCTGCTCAGCAGCTGAGGAGATATGTGAAGGAAGAAAAGGATCATTCTCCTAGGATGTTGGATCAGCATCTAATACTTTATCTGCCAAAAAAGAAGAGGGAAGCCCTTGAACCATGACTCTGCTGGGACTCTGGGGAGCATCACCCAAACTACTCCAACCTGACATCGTTTGGAAAAGGAAAAGTCATGAGCTCAAACTACCTTACACCAAAAGTGAGTAAATAAAGCTCCCCTATATTGAATAAATAAAAAACACATACCAGAAAATTGTATGGCAAAAAAAGGGAATTGTTTTATATTAGTGAAATGCTCATTCACGCTGAAGACATTACTCAGACACAATCCTTGAGAAACTGTTTTGATTCCTAAATACATTTTCATATACACCTTAGCCATCTGACCTCTCCATGCCAGGCACACAAAATGGTAATGGATCATTTTCTGCCTGATGTAGGAGAAACTTTGTCCTCCACCTGTAGCAGAGCTGCTTGACCACAAATCTCTGAGATCATGAGACAGAGCTTTCCTGGGAATAGAGCTCCCAGCACAAGGTAGCAGGTACCAGGACATGTACTGTGAAACCTTCTCAGTTTGGAGGCAGCCCTTCCTTTCCCACATCACTGGACAAGGGATACAGACAGAGTGTAGGAAACAGATGAGAGGAAAAAAATACTGTCTTAGTGCAATAAAGAAGTCAAAACAATTATAGAGAGAAAAAACCCAACAAAACACAACATCGATTAGCAAATCCCCATAGAAGAGACATACCCAAGATGTCTGTATGCATTGGGATGCTCTTCTGTTGTCTTTAACTATAAACATCCACAAACAACAGACATAAGTCAGGGCAACTCTTAATAGAAATTGCCTTTTTTCTTGTTGTACAAAAGGGAAGCATCATTTAGTCATCTTATGAGAAGAGCAATCAGCTGGCTATTTTCTGGAAGAAGTGGGATTACAGGGTCTGAAGCTCCATTTTAGCAATGCCAAAGTCTCCAGCCTTATGAAGTTGCTTTGTGCAAGGTCTACAGTGTCACATTTAGCCCAAGCATAGGCTGGATTTATCTGGCTCTGGGAATGGCTGTCCAAATTTAAAAAATGGGCTCCAAGAATTAGTCTTTAATAACATTTGGCAACTGAACTCTGGAAGTTAAGATCAAAGGACAATCTAAATACTCCCTTCAGGTGTACAGGGACTTCCCCCATTGAAGTCACTGAAGAATTTGGTCCGCAGTATGTTACTCTTGTTTATACGAGCTAACTTTTACAGACTAATAAGTATGCCACATTACAGGCTTGAACTACATGCTCTAGTTTCATTTGCTTTGGTTTTTTATGAGATAAGAATTTGCTTGGAAGAGCCATATTCTAAATAATTCTTATTAGCAATATGACCAACAAGACCCAAACCTCATGGCATTCACATTGACCTTAATGATTGTCTATAAACTCTTCTGTTACTGGAATTCCTTTTCCTCTCCACAGAAGTCCTGAACTTCCTTTAGTCTTGCACAGCAGCACTAGCTGCCTAGGAACATTTTTAATTAGTGTGTATCTTTGTGCTGGAGGAAAGAACATGAGTTGTGCTGATCACTCTCTTCAAGAAGATTATAATCCTAGCAGCAAAACAAGTTGCTTTCTAGATAAGGATCAATGAAAATGTTGTACATGGAGACTGAGGCTGCAGCCTTAAAGCCAACAACCTGGGCTGCACACTTTGTGGTAATACCATATTTTTACAGCAACAGAAGCAATAAAGCCACAGTTTAAAGCCTCTTCACCAATCTCCTGTTGTTCCTGTTTCAGCCAGATGCTATCAAAGCAGAAATGCTATGTTCCTACAGCTCTGATTCAGTGATGGTTGGTCCTCGTAGATTTTTCTGGGCATACTGAACTTGAGCAATTGCATTTATTTATCCCACCAAACTGGAACCAGCAGGGCAGGTAAGCTCATTGGTGTTCTGGTTTCAGCAGTATTGTGCTGCAGTCATTTGTCCAAATAGAAAGGAAAGTGTTTCTTGGAAACTAAACTGAGCATAAAACCAAACAAGATCCCTTCCCCAGTCCTCTCCCCAAACAGCTCTAACAGGTTTTATAGGAAACATATGATTTCTTTTCAAATTAACCTTGCAAGAACACAATTGCTGAATTGTTGGGAGTTCCTCCCCCCCATATATCTTGTGCAAAACAGTCCTCATATCAGAAGTCAATGTTTTCACTATCCCAAACAGATCCAAGAGAGCACAGTCCAAGTAACATGCACTTGCACACCTTATTCTTCACATAAGGAAAGCATCCACAAAACTCTCCATGAAACTGCTAGAAATTAAGCATCAGAAAAAGGAATATAACATCAACTACTGGTTTGGATTAGACTCTTCTCACCTACATCCTATATTGGATTATAAAATTCCTTAGTGTTAAAGGTACATACAAAATACAATTCAGGTGAGAGTTCAGGTTTACTTTTTGTCTGACCAGCTACAAGACAACACATGCAAGTGACTTCAGGAAAACTTTGCTTATAAATGAAATTATCCATGTGTTTTTCTGATGCCTTTGCATTCAAAACCCCAGTAGAGTTTATCCATTAATGGATGAGAAATTAGAAGACAATTCTACATTTTAATGTGAAGCATGTGCTTGGAAATACTTGGATACTCAGCACTTAAAATTCACAGCATTAATGCACTGAGGAATATTTCTCCTTGAAACCAAGACCCCAGTTAAGTGTTTTCAAGAACAACATCATTGTCTCCATGAGGATAACGGAGTCCTCGTTATTTACAATCCCTGAAATATTCAAGATTGCTGGTATGGGGGCGAGCAGGAGAAGGTTGTTATTTCCTTGAGATTTATTTTCAAGAAGGCAAAGCATTTTTTCTAAAATAAGATGAAAAAGGACACTTTGCAGTAGATGGGGTTTTGCTACCTTTTATTAGCATTACATTTTTTTAAAGTGTCTTTGGAAGCTAGCTGCAAACTTTTCTTGCTTCACAGATTTGCCACTTCTTTATTTCCATGGGAAAATATTGTAGGGTTGCTCACATAGACAAGTTTTTGATTTGATTGCCATGAAGTTTTCAGAAATCCTGGACTAAAATAATTTTCTGCTTCAGCTAGGGAAGTAAGTCCTGTTACTTACCACTGTAGTAACCTCTGTCTTGGACCTGCAGTTTATGTCATGGAGGGAGTTAAGGAACAAAACTACTTTGGCACAGAATCACTTAAGCCANGCGAAGCCTAGCCACGACGACGACGACTTAAGCCAGTGCAAATAAAGGTGGTCAGTGGGACATATACTGGCTGGAAATCACAGATGACAAAGGAAGATGGGACAGAGCTCCCTTTGCAATCAGAAGAGAATGATGGTGCAAGATCTAGAAGAGCCTCACCTGCTAATGCTATCAGAAGGACCATAGAGAGAATGAAAACATAAGAGTGACCTGAGAAAACTGAACAAAGTAGGAGAATTTGGGCTAAGGGCCAACAAGAGGGAGGATAACACCTATAGCATGAAACTGGTAGGCTCAGCAGAAAAGAGAAAAAAAAAACAAAACCAAAAAACAAACCCCACAAGCCCAAGCCAAAAAATAAACCCCAGGGAAACTCCCAAACCACTCTCCTATCCTCCCTTATAAATAAAGTAGCAATAGGAGAAAAAGGTACTTCTAAAATTCTATTTTTTATTTTTCTGTCCTATTTTAGCTCTGGTAAGAAATTGCTAAGTTCCAAATTCCTGCAGTGCTGCCAAATTTCACCATGTTACTGAGAGCCTGGCAAACTTTCATTTCCTAAAAGAGCTCCAGTTCATTGACTATGCAACTTTCTAATGATTTGGGTTTCCTTCTTTTTTTTTCCTGTATTTAAAACAGACAAAAAAAAAGGATGTGCAANCTTTTTTTTTTTTTGCCTTTTTTTTCCTTTTTCTTTTTTTTTTTTCTGTATTTAAAACAGACAAAAAAAGGATGTGCAGGATGTTTCACAGTGCCACTGTGCTTGAGAAAGCTTTAAAAATGCGTGTGCTAAAGATCTGGAAGACATTAAAAAAACCCAGAGAATTTGAATGTTTTGGGTTTTTTTTTAGAAAAAATAAACCTGTAAACATTAATCAAGTCTCATGGGTTTTTAAAGTGGCTTAACAACCAATATATTTGTAGGTTGGTGATAGTGTGGATCATCACAGGGTAGTCACATATATGATGTTGAGGATATGATAAAAAAGAAAACTCTACCACATTGTCCAGCTAATGATCTTTTTAAATTCTTCTGTCAAGATACTTCCTCCAGCAATAACAACTCTATTATCCCCATTTTTCCATGAGCAGCCTATCCCAGCCCTCCATTACTTCAGATGATGGAAAGCAGAGTATAGAGTCATTTCTTTCTCTACTGATGGAATAACATCAGTACAAATGGTAAGAAAGCTAAGTCTGATATACAAACTTCCACCTTCCAAGGCAGGGCTGGATGAGAACAACAGAGAAAAATTAAGGAAGGTTTGGGGAAAGCTCTGATCTCACAGGATCAGCTGGAAATGCTGAGAACTCTAAGTCTTTTGCAGAAGCATTTTGCCTACCTTCTAACTGCAAATCTTGTCTGTTAACTGAATAATTGTCTTCCAACCTGTATCATCCCTCACTCTAGGTCTCTTCCCCTGTTTAAGCATCCCTCTGCTGCTCTTGCCTCTCATCAGTCCCTCCTTTAAAACTTGCTTCTGAGGGATGCTTGACCCTAAAACTGAGGAATTTTCAGTTGACCTGCCCTTTGAGAAAAGCAACTAGTACAAACAACAATAGCAATAAAAACTAAACTAAACCAAAAGCAAAGATCCCTTCATTTTTGACAACCTAAAATAAAGTATGTGAAGCCCTGTGAGACAAAATGTATCAGAAGGCCTCTGCAGCCTACTGGCTCCCATTGGTAAATACCTATTATCTTGGCAGCTGGAGGACAGCCCCCATGCCATGTCTTCCCCTTTCCATCACTGTTGCATAATACAGCTTCATTTCATTTCTGAAAGAAGTTTGTTTACCAAGAGGAAAGGCAAAAAGAATACGTTTTGTCACCTCTATGCTAAACCTATTGTCTCCTTCCTAAAAGCAATCATCTTTAGATATTAAAATGGCATGATCTGGGTATTGCATAGCATTTCTTCTAATCTGCTTGCATTGCCAATTCAGTTCACAGATTGCATTCATTCTCCTTTGAAAAGCTTACATTGTTGAGTCAGAACTTTCCTAAGAAATAGCATTTGCTCACATCAGCCTCACGTTAGCGAGGCAAGGACAAAGTCAAGAACAGAGGAGGTACTGTGCTTTATAAGGAAGACAAGAGAGTCAGAGGCTGGAGCTAGTTATGACATCTTTTGGAACAATTCAGATTAAAAGGCAAAAAATGCACCAAAATGTTGTTGTTTTTTTTTTTTTTCTTCCAGTGATGAAATAATAACAGCAAGAAAGGCAGAGAACAGAAGTCACACATCATTCTTAAACAGAATGATGGGTAATGCACTCTTCATCACAAAATGAGAACAAATAAGATCTTCTCCCAAACTCTCTTCGGTCCTAATCTGGACTCTGCTTTTCAGATCTACCTCTGAAAAGGGAAAATCTCAAACTTCCAGCCTCAAATGCAAGAATTCGGGGGCATTACAGGTTCTGATGTAACCTAAACCTTGTGAGTTAGTGCAAAATATCAGCCCACTCTACAGGCAAGGAAAAAAAATCCCTTGAACTGGCTCTTCCATTCACCAGTTCCTATGAACACTAAGAACACTACAAAAGCCTGGTATGGGTATGTACTTCTCTGTGTGCATATCTCTAGTCTGCCAGCTGAGCTTTTTACATTGTACAGAATCAGCAAGCCCACAGACCAGACCACACCTCAGCTTTTTGTTGGGTTCTGTATTTTGGGTGCACAGAGTAAAAAATTGCAACATGATACACAACTTCCCTTTCCAAATCTTCTCTGAGGAAAGTGAACCTTTCCACTCAGCTTGTTTTTTGTCTACAAACAAAACCTCCCACACAACATAGGCAGACACTTTGGTTCCAGGACAGCATTGAAGCTTTGCTAGGGAAGCACAGAGCAAGGGCAATGACACTGGAATGCTTAGAGGAAGCAATTCAGAGACATCATTCTGTATCAATGCAGACTGCTAACACCAATGTAGAAGATGTCATGCTGCATGGATCACCCATCTAACCCTATAGAAGGTGTTAATAAAGACACATTTTTAATTTTGCACACAGTAAGATCAAACAGGGCTCAGAAAGTAGCAGAAGGGTAACTCTTACATTTCCAGACAAATGATGCAGCCTTCTTTATGATATCAATTTATTTTTCACTTTGCAATTACGTAAAACCAGCAATAACATGGGAAGAGAGATGATGTGACGGATCCCAGTGCTGAATTATTCATTGCCCTTCAGCTTCTGACTTCACATCAGACAGCTCCCAATGCACCTCGCATAAATCACAGTGGATCTTCTTTGCCACAGCTACTCTAAGATCCTATCGTGTGCTTTTTCACCTAAATACCATAGGATAATGGTCTTCTTTCAGGAAAGAGATGCAGGTACATTGATTGAAAGGGAGGTATGTGTCCTGCAGTCATTGATGTTTGGTCAGGAGAAAGAGGAATGTAACACACTGAAGAGGATGGGTTAGATGCATAGGCATTATATAGAGAAGTTATTTTATATACATATTTATGCCTGGTGTTAGAGTGAGGAATATATATATATATAATTTGGTATACCTAATGTTCAGTATCTGATAAGCTGTATTACCTCACAGAGCTGAGTCTCAAAAAGACAGGAATATTATAAGACAGTAGGGCAGAACAGAGAAATTAATTTCATTGTCTCCATTCTGCAAGTATTTATTTATTTAGTTGCTATATTCACTTACTAGCACTTGGGCTTGATCAGCTGCACTCTGGGGCAAAGTGATCAGGGTCTGCCTCACTGACAAACACCCACAATAAAAATTATGAACTGAAAAGAAACTTGCTAACCTTCCTGAACATTCAAAAGAAATCTGATGCATGTCGTACACTATGCTGGGGTCTAGACCAGTGAAGGGTTAAGCAGTATTCTGCATTCCTACTTTCCAGAGCCTTGGGCTGGTTAATCGTTGCTGACTCTGAACTCTACAGGAACTTGGATTTTTACTACCCTGCCTGCATAGGGTCTATTGCACTGGGATCCCTTTTAATTTGCTCCCTAAGTGCTATCACCTCCACTATGGTGAATAGCAAAAACACCATGCTTAAGACATTTCCATCTTTCAGTAGGCAATCCCTTCATCAACATTTTTTTTTAAGGATGGCTTGGCAGGCTGCTATTTTATTTTGCTGCAAATGAACAAATGGGTAACTCTCCTCCTTCTCCCCATTTTCCCTCAAGCTACTTCTGAGACCTTCACAGATCACAAGGGTTTCAAGGAGCAAGCTCAAATTACTGTGGCAGAACAAATTGTGATACCTTAGCTTGAGCCACGGCAACAGTCAATACACGAGCTCTCAGCCCTTACGGCAGCAATGGGGTGGTATGATTTCTCTGAGCCTGGCACGAGAGGTGTTGAGGCAGAGATGATACACAGGCAGTTACACTAACTCAACTGACATGCAATAATATATTAAGTCACATTAAATGTCTCCAAGGCTTAAGATCCTCCTTTAATTCACATACTACCTTATGTTGTAGCCTAGAGAAGTGCCTACAGCAAAGATTGTCATTCAGCCACATGGGCAATTCTAGTCTGTATGTTGTACTATAGAGTTTGTGTCCACCTGCTCCTGTGGTTCTGTGTTTTTGACATAACATTCACTTCTCTGAAGCCTTGTAATGGAATTTATGCCTTTGATTACTATTTGTTTGTAATATGCCAGCACCATTTTGTCAGCCCTAAAGAAGTACAGACTAAAAAGAGGGTCCCTGCATGGAAGGATTTAGCCGTGCTCTTGTTTCGTTTAATTTGTCTGCCTATGCCAGGAACAGCAGGATGTAGAAACAACAGGATATGGAAGAACAAGAGGAAGAACAATGAATACTCAATAGGAGTTATTCTGTCTCAGACTAACTTTAGTTTTCAGGAGAGTCTGGGACAACCATAGCTAATAAGGCACATTTTAGCATAATATTTGATATATTTTATGATTTCATAGCTCATATATGACCATACCAAGTGATATCTCATAAATATATATGAAAAATATATGCAATATCAAGTCAACTGTCAATATTAGCACATCATTTCTTTTTGTTCCTTTTGTTTTAGTAAGTAGTAGAAACGGAGATTCAGAGCAAATCAGGGACTTAGGGAAGAGGGAGGCTACAGCAAACCTAGAACTAGGTTCCAGATCTCTCATGTTCCAGTTCAAAGCATAAACTAAGCAGGAATATTCATGCACATAAGCATTTGCAGGATCAGGGCCTGCAACTGTAATCCAACTTGGATGTAATCCAGCTTGGATGAAATTTAATTTACTCATGAGATCTCAGTTAAAAAAATGCTGGTTTCATGAAAATATAACATTACTATTGATTTTTTTTAAGCTGTAAATTGGGCAAATACAGACGTAAATGCAAACCACAAAATACTTGAACAGATGCACAAAGGACATCCAGTCACCAGACTAAAGTCATTGGAAACTTGCTTTCCCCCACCCCTTCTTTCTTTCTTTTTCTGTATTTTATTAACATTTAGAAAAGAAGAAAACATGTATTACTGTCATCTTTGTTAAAAATATCATGAGATTCATGAAAAGGAGTATTTGGAAACCTCAAAACTCTTCTTCATTTCCATGAATACCTGAAATCTAATGCCTCTGATTAAGCAGAAAAGGGATGAACTGTTATGTGAAACTGACAACAATAATTGTGAGCTGAAGAATGGCATGTTCATTGCAAGTAACTGGTAATGATTTCATGCAGAGGATTAGAGAGCTGGAGGGGGGGAGCAGAGCTGAAGTTTGTTTACAGACAAAGAAAGTCCGTGGGGAGGTGCTGGGAGCTCCCAGAAATTGCTGAGCTCCTGAAGACAATGGGAGAGATGAATTTTCTGCTCTTCCTAAGGCAACTTCCTAAGGCAAATGCTTCAGACCTGGATGTCTACCATTGAAAAACCTAAATACTCATTTCCAAAGTGTTAGCTACTCCCATGGATGGCATGGGGAATTTTGGCTACTCGGAAGCATTAGCTGCAGAAAGGTCTCCTCCTTCTCATTAAAAAATTGCAGCCAAAATGAAATAAAAATGATTCCCATTAAAATGTTCCTGTTTAAAGTTTATCTGTCTTGCTCAACCAAACTACAAAAACTCCAAAATGATGGTTTCAAAACTAGAAATCTGTTCTATTGCTTCTAACAAAAATTTTTTTCCAAAGAAAACCACCTAATAATTGCTTTTGGGAAACTCTGATTAACTGAATATTTATTTTTCCATTAATAAACAGTTTTAAAGTAAAATTATCTAACCACTGCTTAAATGCACACTTCTATAAATTAAATATTTTACATCTAGGAAGCAAAATACTAATTTAGAAGTCAAACCTACCTATTCAGGCTTAGAAAATAAGCTGGCTTTGTTTCTTAAAATAATGGAATTTACGTTTCATTTTGGAATATTAAAGTACAGCATATTTTAGTGTTATAAATAGTAAAATGATACAGATACTATCAGCTTGAATGGATTACTATTAAAGAATGCCATCTGCTAAAACCAAAATGCTTCCTAGAATGATTTGAAAGATACTGATCAATAAATATAAGGATGTTATTGATGCTGTTCTCAGCACATGCTAGAGGATCCTCTTTGAATTGAGCATAGTTTTATTCTGTGATCAACTTTTATTTTTCAAACTTTCATCTCTGCAAGAAGAGAACAGAAAGAGTCTAGTGATAGCCCTTAAAACAAAGCAAGGAGGGTGCTGCCAAGCACAGACCCAGGTTAAAACAGACTGTTAGAGCACTGTTGAGACATCTGCTGCTTTCTCGGGTGCCCCATGAAGCACGTCACACAGCAACACCACTGCCTTTATAATTGACAAATTGCTCCGATTGCTTTAGCCTCTTAATATCACTAAATCTCTTTCTCCCTTCCCTCTCCACCCCCTCCCTCTCTGTATTTATATCTGGGAGGCTGCATTCAAGCATTTGGAGATGATGTTTCCTGCGGAAACCTTTGAATTATTTCAACAATTTCACAGCATGTTGCTTTTCTCTTCTGCTCCTTGCTGCCTTGTTCTGGTGATTGGTACTAACAGTAATAGCAAAATGGTAAAGAAAACAATGCCAAGATCAGCTCTGCCAGAGGAATCCTAACACAGCAGAAAGATCTGATTTCAATTAGATCTGCTCAAGGGAAAGAAATCCTGCAGTAGGGAATTGATCCTCCCTAAAGACAGCCTCATCAGATTGGGGCTGCTGCCTGCATGGGCAGAGGCTGGGTAGCAGGACATGCCCTGCAGACCCTTTGCTCCCCCCACCCCAAACCCCTTCCTTCCAATCATGTAAATAGCCACAGATTGCTTGTCGGAGTCCACGTCACAGGAACACTGCTGACTAACCATGACATGTTCTAAACCCTTTTATTATACTTAATGTGGATTCCAGAAGACAAGTGTGCTCACATTGATTAGCAAAACATCAGAAGAAATCCCAAACTGTTATGTATAAAGATAATCAATTGTGAGTCCCGATTCTTACCCAAAAGAAAAGTTTTTGTAGGTTTTTTGGAGGTGGTGTCTTTCCCCCCCCCCTCTGCTGAATGGAGACTATGATTTCCTGGTTTCTCTTAAATTTTTAATACTGCACTTTTTAAAACTTTCAAACTATTGATTCTTTTGCTGTAAACTCAGAGTCTCCTATGAAAGGTAATGAAGTGAGAGGCAGAATTAAGAATGCCCAGATGTGTTGTAGCACATAAGAACAGTTTACAAGGAAAATGCAAAACTGCCAGCAGACTAGCGACGGGTTAGCTGTCTATATAAATATATTGTGCAGGAAATGTAGCACCAAACCCCAAACCTGGCTTCTGGACTTTGGTCTGGGGCATGTAAGCTCGGCCATTAGTGCCCGTGCTGAGAAAGGAAGAATATACTCTTTTTGTGATGGTTCAGAGTGCACTGATCCTCAGCAAGGAAGCTATGGTTGTGTCTCAAAGCATGAGTACATACCAAGGGATCCAAACTACGTGGAGTACCTGGCCTGGGCCTGGTGCAGGGAATGAAAAAGGCATTTCTGTCCAGCCTGTTGTTAACCCTGCCTCTTCCTTCTGGTGCTTGCAGCTGAGCACCTGCACCCTCCCTTGGCCCCTCTCTTCATCCTCCTTTCATCCTTTCTTACTCATGTTTGGGGTGAGCAGGCCCCCAGACAGATGAATTTGGATTCCTGCAAAAATCTACTACTAAATGTAATTCTTACTTTCTGAGCTTTCCTGCTAATTTCACAAAGCAACTTCTACAAGTACAATCCTCCATAGGAGATGTCTGAAGGATCAGGCACTCATTCACACATGCTATTAGGTTGCAACAGAAATAGTCTGAAATATACACAACAGAAATATACACATTCCCAGCTTTCCTTTAAATTAAATTTCCTATCCTATTCCTCATGTGGGTACGGTCATTTTTAATTTAAATTTTGTTAGAAAGAGACATTAATTTTAAGGAGATTTCATAAATCCCATGCCAATATTATAAAGCAAGCATGTAAATATGTCAGTTTGCAGAAAGCCAGGCTTTCAAAAAATACGAAGGAACGTAACACTGCTGACATTCCCAGAATATGCTGAAATTTCTGTCCAAAGCTGCCTTCTATCTCAGTGGCGAGGAACAACTTCTGAATAACAGAGATAAACAGATATGCAGAACCTCTGTGCTGATACTTGGCAGAGTGTGAGAGTTAGCCATGAGCAGGCTGCTTTTTGCTCAGCAGCTGTCCAGTGAAGCCATAGGAAGGACATGCAGTCTCCATGCCTCAAAAGGGATGGGCAGGGGATGGAGCTTGCATTTCCCACAGGACAACTGACCCCAAACAATTTCTCCCTCCTTTCAGACTTTAACAGCTTTGCATCACTTACAATCACAGAGAGGATGATGGAGGAGAGAACAAGGGGGAGCCACCATGTCCTTCTGCCCACATATAAGGGGCTGTTTGGTCTCCAGAGCTCTGCCCAGCCATGGGTTTGTTATTAAAGACAACAGAGCTCTGTCCCTCACTTGTGAGGGAACTTTCCTCAGACTCCTAGACCTCAAAGAGCTCTCCTCCAAGAAGCCATGTAACATCATGATGGGAAACGGGGCTGTGGCAGCTCTGTAACCTTCTGCTACACAGTCAAGTGGTGGGAGCACTTTGCTATGGAAAATAAGCATTTAATTCAATGGGCTTTGTTCTACCACTACAGAAAAAAGTTCTCTCTAGGTTGGTCTGAGCACATTTGATGCTTATATCCTCTCTGCACAGGGTGGGGAGCCCAGGGGGTGTTGCAGCACAACAGGAGCTGGGAGGGGGTTGAGTTTCTGAGTCTTCTCAGGCCTTACCAATACTCCACTACGAAGCAGCTCCTGTTGGGCAGTGCTTGGAGACAGCAGGAAAAAGAGGTACTGGAACATTTCACCTTTAAATCATAGGAAAAGCTGAGCTTCTCCAGTCCTTCTGCTGTTCAACTTTCATTCCTTTATTTACAGAGCAACATTTACTTCTATTGCCCTCCTGCCTGTTGCTATTTATAATATTAGGGAAGAGTTTTTCATACAAAATGCCAGGGAAAAGTTTCCCTGGGCAGCTTAGCCTGTCACACAAGGGCTGCTTTGTGTCCCTTGCTAAGGGCTTGCCATTTGGGGAAGCTGTAGGTTTGTAAGAGACAAAAAAAAAATAAAAATAAACCTCTACAGGAGACTGTGCTTAACATTTTGTTGCAGTCTTTGAAAGTCTTTACGAGAAGCTGAGTGTTTGGAGCAGATAACTCAGCCATGCATAGACCTGGCTGTGATATCTTTCAACATATTACTCTAATTTTCTCCTTTCCTATTGATCTGCAGGGTACCACCTCTTCAAACCCCAGACAAATTGATCCTCTGAGTAACATCTGTGCACACTATTAATCTTTTTCACACATTTGATGTTCCACATTACAGGACACAAGACACACACTATGACTCAAGTGTTAATCAACTAATACCTGAAAATTAGGCTTGTGTCTACTGTATAAACATTGACAGACTATCCATCACCTGCCTGAGTGAATAAATGAATTTTGCCTTTGTTGCATGCATGGTAGCACTCTGTGGCTTGGAATATTTACTGGGCTTGGAGGACATTGTGCAGTGAAGCCAGTGTGCAGCCTTCACCAGCAACTACCTGTGCAGAATGGGGTACAGGCAAGAGGAAGGGCTGTGGACTCATCTGACCCCAGTAGACCAAACTACTTCCAATTATGGCAACAGGCTTTTGTCAGTGTGTTTTGGAGACAAAAAAAAAGGGGTGGAAATCCATTGGCCAGATGGGCTAAGGCCACTTCATGGATGTCTCAGGCTACTGTCCAACTCAGCTCCCAGAAGGAAAATGAAAACAGTCAAACTGTCATATGCATCAGACCAGATTTTACTGCACATTAGCTGAGTGCTGGATGTTTCTCCTTGGTGCAAAAGGTCCTGATCTTGCACCACTATCAAACCCTATTTCAACAGCGCCTGACAGGCAGGGAGGCACTGTTTGCCATAGAAAAGCCTGGATGTGGCTCCATCATTTCCCCCTCCCCATAACCATTGAAACAGATGGCTATTTCTTCCTTGGAGTTGGTAGAGCAATCTGATTGCAATGTCTGATTGTGATCACTGCTGACTCTGACACTCTCCTGGCAGGCTCCTCTCTTCTGTTATGTCAACTTCTATTTGACAAAAAAGAAAGGAGGAGAAGAGGGCAGGCCCAGCCCAACAGCAGAGAGTTTGGGTCCCTGCTCAGGCCAGGCCAGGCTGGAGCAGAAGCAGAGTGGATTAATGGGTCCCACCCTTGGCATATGAAAAGGGCCAGAAAGATTCTGACTGAGTTTAATATAAGGCAGGCAGAGCTTGGCTGCAGCATTGTTTCTGGGTAGGACAAAACTGCTTGAATCATCTTTGCTCCTTTTAAAAAAAAATAAAATTAAGTGGCTTTCTTGGAAAAGGAAATTTATCCAGGGAGGGTCTCATGTGACAACTTCCTGAAAGCATCTAAAAAATCTGGAAAATTAAATATATGAGGTTATTTGGCAACTAAAAAGTGAAACATTGTGTCTACAGAAATAAAGCTGTTGGTTTTTTGATGGATGCCTGAAAGCTTTGAGAGAAAACTTCCAACGAATAAAACAACCTTTGCTAGTAACAAAAACTATTTCCTCCTCACCAGGAGAGATTAATTCACTTGCATTCCCCTCTTAGGGTAGAATTCTTCATGCTCTATCTTTTCCTAAGAGTATTTTTTTAATGTTTGTTGGGGGATTTTTTGCAAATGAGGGCAGAAGGGCAGAGTCCCCACAGTAGATGGGGAGGGAGGAGGCTGAAAGGGTCCACACTGAACAAGAATTGGTGGCAGAGCACGTTAGAGCAGGTTGGGCTCCATAGGTTAGACTCAATCACTATAGCTGCTAATAGGATGAAAGAGAAGCATCTCTAAAACAGGTGTTTGATGAGGCTAAGTCACTCTGAAGCTGCTAACCTCTCTTCTGACTTTACAGGAGTCACACCATAATTGTGTTCTTAACATAGGTTCCCTCAAGTCAAACACTTAAGGTGGGACAAGTGGTTTTCTGTACTTGCTGGCTTACCACTGCATCTCTCCATGACCTGTGCTTTGTCTCCTCACTTCAACATGTTAGCTCAATCTTTACTGATGCCTCCAATCAATATGGGAATACAAATAATGACTAAATAAAAACATCTCAGCAGCAGGTAAAAAGTAACAGCAGTATTAAAAATCCCCAACTGCAAAGAAAACAAGATACTTTCCCATATATATTTATACAGACACACACAGTCATACAAGATCATATAGTCTATCTAAAATAGCTCCATCAAGACACTGAAAGTGTTACAAATTTAAGTTCTTAGAAATCCACACAATTCATAGTCCAGATCAGCCTAATATGGACATGAGGTATATAAAGGATGCAAGCATTTAATCTAGGTATTCCTCATGCAATTACTCCAAGAGAAGGTATGTGTAGCTTATATATTTCAGAGAAGCCTAAATTTTCCATGGGTGATGTTTCAAGCTCCAAAAACATTGAGTCTAAACCAGCTTTGCAGGTCCCTAATCCTGTTATCTGTTACCTGGGAGATAATCCTGTTATTTGCTGCCTATCTGCTATGCCCTGGGTCAGAAAACTCTACACTTGAGTGCATTGGACCTCTCCTGGGATAGGAGACATACGGATTTGAACCACTCAGAAAGAGCACTGAACTGTTATTCCCCCTAAGCCAGGGAGTGCTGTCACCTGTAGGTGGTGGCATGGAAATATAATACACTATCCATTTTTTAAAGAAAACATTTACCAGATGAATTCTCTGCATGAGGAGGCAAAGGTGCTATACCAAAGTCCAGAGATATGCTTGGGTGGCAGGGAGCAAGAGGCAGCCCTGTGCATAGTGTTTTTCATTAGCAAAGAACAGCCAACAATACTAGTCAAAAGTTATCAAAATTCCCTCCATCACACAGGAAGGACCCAATTCTGCCCAGCATCAGCTGAGGAACCAATACACACATCCAGGCTACTGGACTCCACTGAGAAACCAAACATATGAAAACTAGAAAACATGGAACGTTAAGTCTGCATCCCTTGTCATCCCTCATGCCCACAGTGTGCTGATCTGCGTCAGGCTGAGGGGCTGATTATAAACAGCACAGAAAAAACATTTCAAAGTATCTACTTAATTGCCTGTACCTACTCTCCATGCATCCAAGAGTTCCTGGTATCAGCTGATGTGGGAGATGAACCATAAAAAACCCCCAGGTTTCACTCAGTAATTCCATTAGGGCCTGAAATAAGTGGGTGAAACATGAGTAAGGGAAATTGTTGCAGAAACACAACAGCTGGGCTCCATGACATCACTTGCAGGAATCAAAGGAAATAAGCTTGTAAGTTATGCACAAAAAACCTTTTTTTGTTTATCTGCTTATAAAGTTAGTTTGCTTTCTGAATGACCCAGGAAAAAAAACCTTTGTAAAATTTGGTCTTGATATTTTGCTCTTTTAGGTAAATTGTTTTGCATTTATTGAAGTTGACAAGGAAATAAAATGCCTGAAATCCTTTCTGTTTGCTGTACATGAAGACAAATTATTGCAGAAGCAATAGTACCACATGCTTCCAACAAAAACACAGTAGTGCACCATCTAAAAAGTTATGAAGGGAAAAAAAAAAGAGGATGCAGTGGTTAACATCTATATTACTGTTGCTGTCATCTGTTTGCATGTTTTGACCTTATTGGATAGCTTATCAGTAACTAGTTCTTCACAGACATCATGCTTATTGTCAAGGGATATCAAGTAAATGACAAATAACTGCTTTTAGAGTTCAAAGAGCAAAAAAATAACACAAGCCAGGGTTATTTACGGCAAAGCCTTCTGCTTCATGTTTAGCTTATTTACTCCAGGATGTGTTTGAGTCTTTAAGCCACAGCCCAGAAGAGAAATCAGAAATCATGTCAGTATTGCAGACAGACAGAGCAGCTTCTAGTTCCCTCGTGCTTAGTAGCATGGGTATGTTAGGAGCTTGTTTCGAGGAAATACATTTAATTATTTAAGAAAAAATGACTTACTAAATAAGACCATTCCTTACGCAGTTCCAGTTACTGCTGGAGGGGTAAACAAACATTTTTGATGGATTCCTCTTTTTCATGAAAACAGTAAAGAAGAGCTATGAAGTCAAGGATCTGGGATGGGATTCACCCAGCTGGAGCCATCACCTGGCCTTATCTTTCATCATGAAAAAGTGAACAGCATCTTCTGAATCAACCTAGATGATCTTTAAGGTCCATTCCAATCCCACCCATTCTGACCTGCTGTAACCACAGTGCATCTTAGGAAGATGAGATGACCACCTTCAGATGGGATGATTTCCCTCTGGTTTACACATAGTCTAGACAACTGAAGTAGGGTTTTGTGGGTTTTTTTGGCCAAAACTACAAGAAATTACTTGTAGCTTCAGTGCCTCTGTAACACAGTTGACTTGCACCCATGGTGGTCTTTGCTCTTAGCCATATGCCTGATTCCACTCCCTATGGACTGTCCATCCCTGTGCTTTTTTCCTGCTTGCCAAGCTTTGTGTCCCTGTTTCTGTCTCCCAGGTTTGGTTCCTGCCTCACACCATGCCACACTTACTCCAGTTTACAAGGCTGTAGCCTCAAACACGTTATCATAAAAAAATGCCCACTGTAAAGATTTCCTCATAAAAAAACCCCAACTCTGTTCACAAATAAATTAAGAATGTGCTTAAATCCCAGTGAAAGCAATGGAACATAAGCCTGTGCTGAAAATCTTTCCTGCACAGGGGCCTATTGCTTCTCTCTTCCTAAACCCTATTTTGATTGGGCTCGTATTTCTTGTTGGCAAGAACTTAAAAACAAAAAGAAGGAAAAAACTGTTCTCATAAAAACTGAACTTAATAGACCACTCTAGCATCCTTAAGTGCCATATTTTTGTATATTGAAGCAAATATTTATTAACGGACCTCTTTAAGGAAAAGATTATATTTCATATCAAAAATACATGGCAAAATGAGTTAGCATGACTGTACACCATAGTGCTTTGCAAAGTTAATCAACCTAGGTAGTTGGAATGTGGGAGAATATTTTGTTTCCAAATGGAGAATGATTACAATATACTGGGGGTTGCTGTCTTGCCAACTTCCTTTTAATCAACTCTATTTTTTTTATATGGAATGAAGGCCATGAAAATCTTAAAACTGCAAGCAGCCTCTTCACTCAAAAAAAAAAAACAAGGCAGATTTTTTTTCCTTATTTTTTTTTCTTTTTTAAGTGGGTGAAGGAATCCACTGATGTAATAAATGTATCCATGTATTCCAAGTATAAGTTGGAGCCAGTCTAGTTATAAACTCCTTAAGATCAAGGTTCATCATAAAACTGGGCCCTACCTTTATTTTCGTAATACTAGCGGTTGCCACTAGAATTCCTGAACCCCTTCTTCACGCCATCTGGAATGCATACACCAGCAAGTTTATGATGAAAAATATACTGTGCACTGAGCTGGGCTTTTTTAGGGTAAAAGCAACTACAAAGGCAGTAACGTGCAGAGATTGTACATTTATTTTATTACAAGAACCAACGTGTTCTTTTCCTTTTGGTGTAACCAAGATGAAGACAGATCGTAGGAGCAAGCTTTGTAAAGGAATAGTATGCTATACGTTCACATTTTTTCTGTGTTACTTGGAAATGAAAAGGACACACCTAATATCTTTATCTACTTAATCCTGTCACTGTTTGTTTAATTTATTATCTAGAATTTCAATCTAGGTCAGCTGTTATGTCCAAGGTCAGCCCATGGCACATTTTATACCGTATGTCACCCTGATACCTCAGCATTCATAACTTCCATTACAGTTATATCGACACAACAGGTAGCAAAATTCACTTTGGTGACTTCCCCAATGGCACTGCAGTTGGAAAGTGCTAGCTCTAGTCCCCTTAAAAGTTTGCTCGTGATTGCAAAAAGCAAACTGCTAATCAAAGTGCATTTCCATACTATGTGATTTTCTGTTCTGGGTGGGTGCTCTTCAGGGGGTCTTTTGATTAGTTGTTTTTTTAGTAAGAATAGTATGAGAGATACCTTCTTTAACTTTTTCAGATTTTGAGCTCAAGTGTACTAACTCTTGCTAACACCAAAATTACAGATTAGGGTTCTGACTCAGGGAAGTCTTTAATCACATGCTTGACCAAAAGGCCAAATGTCTATTTTAGCAAGGTCAGTATCCAGACATCATGTGTTGTTCCGTACCTTGAACTGAAGTCATGAATGAAGTCACATGAATTACACGTGTTCTAAATTGTGCATGTGCTTAAGCAATTTCTGGAATAATGATGGAGTTAAGCATGTGTTGAAGTCATGACTTGAGGATCTTAAGGGCCACTTTTCCCTCCTTCAGCTGAGGAAAGAGGTCATCTTAGCCACAAAGAAACCTTTCCAGCAGTGGCATCTGCTCTATCATTTCCTCGTCTCAAGAATCAGCTTTCTGATTTAGTGAAATAATGGAGTGACATTCTCAGTCTGTGAAGCCAGACCTCACAAAGAAAGGCTCTTTGTAACAGCAATGATACAAGCTTCACAAATATAAGCACTCAAAAGATAACAGCACGAGATCTTCAGCCGCCCACGTACCCTTCCTTCCTTCCTTCCCAACACAGCCTGCCTCTGTCTCTCGTTTGAGGCTCATTCAAGCATCTCATCCAACACCATGGTCCAGCAACAGGGATGTGAAATGCATGATTCCATTTGCAAACATACACGTGCGCACAGGGAATCCTTTGCTCTTCTCTTGTTACTGGGTAGCACAGGTTTCCTTTCTGTCTTACTCACTTATTTCAGTTCTCTGCTATGACTCTACAATAAGAAATCATAAACATGAATCATGTGACAAAATAAATTCTAAAAGCCTTGGACACCATCAGACCAGGCAGACATCCACATCCCCTGAGGGGACTGGCACATTCACAGCTATGAAGCTCCCTGCAACTCTCCCATCTCCACTAGTCACTGGCTCCTGTTGAAACCAGCCCAGCTCCTGGCTGCTCTGCACAGGAAACCTTTCCCAACAGCAGTCCTATTTTCAACAGTAACTGCCAAAGCTGAGCCAAAGCCATGCACAAAAACCCTAGTTTACCAGATGAATTCCCACAAAAAACAAGTGACGCTATTCAGGATCTCATAAGCGGTAGGTCAGGGAATAAGGTGTTAGGACTCCTAAAGTTTAGCAGGAGGGAGCTGCTTGTCCCCTGGCCATGGGCTGCTGTAGTAATGTGGGGCTAATTGCTGTGCATTCCTCAGCCATGATGTCACTGGATCGTGATGCTAAATCTTTCCCTCTTATGGATGGAGGGAATTTGTAGTGTATCTCCAAGATACCCAAAAATACATCTGCTGACCCTTTAAAAAAAATTCTTTTACCATGTACCTAACAGAGCCAAACTAAATGAAGCTGAGGTCTCTGTCCAGCATTTGGAAGCCAGTTAAAATAGGAAATCAGTGTTTCTCTAAATACACAGAGTATATTACCTTAGTCATAAAATTGGGGACTTTCAAATCTAATTTGTTCAGCACTAGCACTGTTGAAGGCTGGGAAGTGTTCCAGAGGAAATCACCTCCATGCAAACAGAGATTAGCAGCTCCCCATTGCAGACATATGGAAATGATTGCCTATAATCTCCGGTAATTGTGGCTGTATTACATTCAAATCCTGTTTTCAATTTTCTTAAACTTCTAGACTGATTGTGTTATTAAATCATGCTGGCTGATGTGTTTAATAAGGACCTATTAAATGTTTATAAAATTAGGGAAATAAATACGGGCTTTTAGTCAGATTGTGTGATGGATCTGGTAACGTATTGTTAAAAGTACTGCTGGCAAAAATGTGTCTAAAAAAAGACTTAAAGCCTTCCTTTAAAATAAGAAACCTAATATTTGATAGAGCTTATTTCCAAAATGATATTCACAGATGTTTAGAGAGAAAAGAGGAGCCCAATTAGAAAGATCTCCCTCAACTGTGGGAAGAAACATTTCCTCTACAGAGTGACAGGTCTCAGTTTTGGACAGCACTGGGATGACACAGTGTCAGCCCACGAGTGGCCACGGTGGGCCAGGATAGCTGCATGGGCACCTGCACATCTCCAACACTGTTGTTTTGGCTGCTGGGGCAGTTTGTGGCCAGCTGAGGCCAAGAACCGTCCTGGTCACCTAGGAGCGCTCAGTCCTGCTGTGGATGAGCAAGTGCCTCCCATGGCCATGCTCTCCCTGCTCTACCCACAAACAGACACCTTACAAAAATAAAAAGCTCCAAGGGACCATGAGTGAGTATTTGGCAGGCAAAAAAAAATTGTTTTAAGTCCAGGGATGTGTGTCTGACACAGAAGTCTAAAGAGTTGCTCCTCCTTCCCACTGTCCTTCTGTTAGTGCCCCTTTCCTACAGAGTGCTATCCACAGCCAGAGACAAAGCCTTTGTCTCACAGTTAGTAAACCTGACAGCAACTTGCATATCTGATGCTGCTTTTTGGAGGTAACCTTCAGCTTTTCAGAGCTAGCTCTGTGCTTTCTTCATTCTCATCTCCCTTTTACAATAGCTCTCACCTGGCTGTGAATGTGTCTGCCTCTAACTTGGTTTAACCACGGTACACATGCTAACGTAATTTTGTCCTCTGTCTTAAGGGCAAACATGAACCTGCTTTCTCCAGCAAATTAATCTTTTGGTTTACTCTTTTTTGAGGGAGGAGGGGAAAGAGTAAGGGGGATTATAAATTAATTAATTGTTGAGTTTTTCAGCATAAAATGCACTGCATCATTATCTTTGCATAAACACAGCATCTTTAAAAAATATAACTAGCCCATAACATCATAGTTACAGAATATTATCAAGTAATGAGGAACTTACATGGTTCACATTAGAGACTTTGAAAGGTTTGAAGAGAATTGGATATAAGGTTAATATTTGGCAGAGCCTTGTAAATAGCCTGATTGTTATTTTATATTGGCTGAAGTATAAAAATCTGTGCTGCATGCCAGCAAAAGCTGAGTGGTGTGGCCAGGTAGTTACACGGCTCTGTTGTTAGCCTGTTTCATGTAGGAATGTTCTTGCTCTCAGTAGGTTATTTTTTGTGTGTCTGCTTATACTCAGCTAAAATAGAGCAAGGACCCAGCACGACAATTATTTTTACTAAATTTTGTTGGTCTGCCCTCAGGGGACCTTCTCCCAGTTTAATTGTTGGAGAGATTGTTGCCTTCTGGGATTTTATTTCAAAATGTTCCTGTTAGAATTTGCTTTCTTTACAGGGTAAGGGCTTTTATTTTTTTTTTTTAAATTTAATCCATTTTTAAATGCACATAAAAATGCATAAAACAGTGTATCCTGAAATTAATAGAGGTGTTTCTTGATACATAGATTCCTAAATTATTTGTCTGAAGATATGCTTAGAATTGATTATATTAAAGGGGTATAAATCTCCTGCCCTCCTCCCCTGTGCAGGAGGTTTGAAAGCGAATTCAAGCAACCCAACTGCATTTTAAGTTAGGACAAACACAGGAGAGATCATTTGTCTCTCACTGTACATGAAATACCTTATAATAGTTGCAGCTGAGTACATGAAGTATATGTTAGATCTCCTTTGATATAAATCCCAGCATTGGCAGACAAAGATATTACATTTATGCATCTGACAGGATTCACCCATAAATAATAAGAGAAGAAAAATCCAAATTTATATGCTCTTATTTTTGGATTTATTTTTGATGTGACTGAATATTTGTCCCACTTCTATAGCAAGCACTACATTAAGGCAGAACCTGGACAATCTGGTTGAAATCAACAGAAAGAAAATAAATACTGCAATGTCCCCTTGTTCATTCACAACTGATCAGAGGCATGGGACAAGCTCCACACGAGGACAAACATCATACTGCTGCACAATTCAAAGCAACTGGGGAGTCATGTAACCTATTTTGCTATATTTAAACTAGTTGCAGTATTTCTTTGTTTGGGGTAAGCCCTACGCTTTCCCAAACATATTCTTCCCCCATCATCTTAAATTTTATTTACAGGCTATGAAACCTTTGCAGGCTTAATCTCAGCTCGTGTGAATTAGCATCCTGCGCTGAAATCAGCTGAGCAGTGCTAGGATCTCACTCACAGCCTCTCTGTGACAGTCTACCTGCTAATTTCTCTTAGAGAAAAGAGTGGATGAGGTCAGACTTTATTCCCCTGCTTCCTCCTTCTCTGCTCTTTTTTGCAGCTAACCCACAGCATCTGTAATTAATCTGATAGTCACTGCCTCCTTCATCTTCTCCCTCTCTTTTCTGTACCCTTGGGGAGGTTTGGAAGGAAAGTAAGCTAAGCACAAGCATGCAGGTAGCTAAGTTCACCCTGTATGTCAAAGCACTTTTTTCCACTCAAAATAAAAACAATGGGTAGACTGAAACTCTGAAAGGTAAATAAGACCCTTGAGCCTCTAAAAAGTAAATACATCATTTAGAGCGTTTGAATTTTGGATATCCATTGTCAGACTTAATGCTAACAGTTCAGCTCACTTACTGTGTTCATTCATTAATTAATCCTGAAGCAGACTTGGAACCATCAGCCCAAATCCTTAAAATCCTCCACCTCAGGACAGAAAGCACAAACATCTGCCCTGATGTTCTGTGCTTCACAAGCCCTCCCAGCGTTACTGAGTCATAAGCTTGCAGCAAATTTGGAAGGCCTCAGACAAGAGTCCACATCACAGAGCCACCACACGTAACGCAACATAATTTTTCCCAATTACTTGTCCTTCTTCAGGAAAAGCCTGAGGCAGATGCAGCAGACACATCCCTAGAGAGCATGGTCCGTCTAGGTAGGCTCAAGATCACTGGTGGATCAGTGAGACTCTGTGTGTGTGTGTCTGTGTGTGTGTGTATAAGAAGCAGGAATAGGAAAAGCTCACAATACAAGCCAGGTTTCAATATTCCCAGTTCTTGCAAACCCAGAAAAAACATTCAGCAATTCACATTATTATGCAGGACAAACAAAACGCAAATAGGAGAAGTTTAAAATTTCTTTCTTATTTGACACCAAAAGCAGAAGAGAACCAAACGGGGGGGGGGGGGGGGGGGGGGGG
>VWZO01008443.1:373026-503347 GCA_013396975.1 Bucco capensis | reverse complement strand
GGGGGGGGGTACAGGCAAAAAATAAATAAATAAAAAACAAACTCAACTTCCTTCCAAAATTAGAAGATGACTAATTTCAGCACTTTCACAAGCTCTTCATTGTTATTAGTGTCAGAGCGTACTCTAAGGTTGGGGTTTGGCTTTGGTGTTTCTTTATAACATGAAATAGCTGTCAGGCTGACTGAGGAGGGCAGGAGGCTGGTGGCAGCTCCTGGGGGAGCAGCACCTTCAGCACAGGCACCTTCACACCGTTACACGCTCCTGTCTGCGCCCTAAGGCAAACTGCTTTCCACCCTGTCCCAGGTCTTGTGTCTGTAACAAAAGGTTGGAGCTGATCCATGAGGATTGGCCATCCTGCAGTACTCTTAGTACTGAGCAGTGAACATCTACACAGTTCTTTGAACAGGAAAACACCACCTGACCATCATTCAGTCAAAACAACTTTCTGTTCTCCATAGACCATTTCTATTTTTTCTCCCAGATTTCACACCTGCCAAAACTTCAAAGGAAATTCTCATTGCACAAAGAGCAGCAAAGTCAATAGCAACTCAATTTGGCCAACTAGATCTTTATGCTGGAACTGGAAAAGTATTCTCTTGGCTTGGTGCTGCAGTGCTACACCCTGCCTACCTTTAATTAGGTTCATTTTAAGCAAATTAGAGGAGCAGGGAAAAGGAGAGAATATGTGAAACAAGATTACTCATGGAGATCACAGGCAACAGGTACTAGCCTAGGTCCTCTACTATGGTGGATTCACTGATTTTAGAGAGTTTACCTTTATGTTGAGGAAGAAGACCGCAGGATGGAGATGTGGTACATGACATGGTGATGGACATGGATGGTACTTGATGAAGCTGACATTTTCCCAGGTCCTGGGGGAACCATAAGGCACCATCAAAGAGGGAATCCCTTGGAATAAAAACTGTGGTGCCTGTTCCCAAGTGAAAGTCTGGCAGTTCATGCAAAAAGAACAACTAAGTAAAGAAAGAACAAAACACTGTCCTGGCAGGAAAAGTTGGGAAAGCAGGATGGTTTTCAGACTGGCTGACAGTGCACACATAGGGAGAAAAAAATCTGGTTTTCAAATAAACTTACTGAGTAGAATCAAGGCTGGGGACAAGATGGGGTACATGTGTGGGAAGCAGTTTTACTTGGCATGGATGTCTTAAAAAATTGCTCAGGCTGTTCAGAGATGGTATGCAGAGCTTTATTGCTTTGGCTCAGCTGTTCTATTGCACAAGTGACAGCTAAAGGCTCTGAAAAAGAGGGGGAGAATGGAAAAGTGAAAGGTGGGGAAGTTTCAAGTTTTATGTCAGAGCAATGTCAGGCTGGAGAGGAGAGGGATGATGTAATAGGTGGGGGGGAGAGGGAGAAAGGAGGTTAATGGGAAACTGTAAAATTTCAAATGCAGTATTTTATTACAGTATTGAAACTGATACTTACAGTTTAACAATAGGACTGGCATGGAATAGTTTAGTGGTGTGAGCCAGCAGTGCCAGGAGGATTTATGATTTTTTTTTCCTTTTTTAATATTGCAGAAGGAAAGTCTCAAGTCTTGTTTGGGTTGACAAGCCTCAAGCCTGGTAAACTGGAGTACGCTTGGAGTGTGCTAGCCACTGGAAATCTGCCTGGGCTTACTGCACCAGGGGAGGGAGACAGGGCTATTAGGTATTTTATGTTTTCTTCAGATGCAAAAGAGGGAGAGGAAGCAGGAGTAGAGCTACCTGTGGTCAGCCATCAACTCCTCAGGAAGAGACTGCTACTGGTGATTCCTCTCAGAGTAGGGAGTCTTCTCCAGGCTGCCCCTAACCCTTCAAATGACAGAGACGCTGCCAAAAAAGCCTTATGAGCCCAGACAGGGTGGAGCTGGGCTCTTTATGAATCTGGTTTGTGGCCCAGAGCATTGTACAATAATAAGCAGCTTGTGTGGTCGCAGGAGGCTTTCCCGAGTCTCAGACACAGGGGCTGAAATTATTTCCTGGGCTGATGGTGAGAACTGGATCTACAATCAGGTCAGTCCCATGTATGCCCACAGACTGCACTGATACTTGATGCCAAGGGGACTCTGTGGGCAGGACTGCATGGGAGGAAGAAGGAGACCTGTCAGAAAACTGCAAAGGGGTTGAAGAAGCCCAAAGATGAGTGAAACAGATCAATATATTGGGAACATAGGCTTGAAACATAGGCTCAGAGGATTCCTGCTTGGACACATTATTGCATGAGGGTTAAACAGACCGGGAGGGCAATCTTGCCCTGAACCTCTTCATTGCTTCATAAGTAAAGCCACCAGCCATCATCCCACTGGCACAGAGATGCAATGATCCACTTCTCAGAATTTCCTACAGGCCAAACCAGCAGCAAGTCAATATCTTGTGTCCTGGGAAAGACTCACACAAGAAAACGCTGGCAGCCCCATTCTGCTGCATGCACGGCAAAGGGGAGAACTACAAACAGAAGAACTTTAAGCCTACATAAGTGAAGAGATTAATTCAATAAAGCACTTGAGACAAGGAGTTAAATGCCCAGAAAAATTAAGAATTATACCTCTACTAAATTTGAGAAACATTCACCAAAAAAGCATCACTATTTATCTTCTATTGCATATCATAAGGCACATCAATGTATACATTTTTTTCAGCAGGAAGATTATTTGCCAACATCTCTATGACCTGGGTGAATCCTAAGGAGGCAAAGCAGGAGTCTTCTCTCACCTTTACCTGCTTTTGCAGAGAAGACTCAATCCTAAGGTTAAATTCCAACCTGCTTCCCTGTCCTCAGAGTAACCAATTTACCAGAGGAACTCATCAGCTCCAGAATGCAAGAAGTCAACAAGGAAACTGCTGCATCCTACTTTGATCCGTTTATAACTTCAAAACCAGACAAATAAATCAAAACATCCCATGCCATTGTGACCACTGTTCTTGGGAGAAGAGAGAACACTATTGGCACAGTGGGGTAGCAGACAAACACCCCGAGCTAATATACCTAGTGAAGAGAAGGTAAAAAATGGTCAGAAGAGATGTGTGGGACCTGGGCCACCTCACAGTGGTGGCAGAGGGAGGTTCTTTGAGCCTCTGGCACAACCAGCTATTACCTTTCTAATGGATCTGTGCACCCACAGGAAGAGAAAGTGGATTTGTTCCCTTTCCCTCACAGGAGATGACAGAGCATTTTATCAGTGAGGGGATGAAAGGCTGTAGCTCATGCTCTGAACCATACTCAGCTTCTTCCCCCTTCATGCACAGGTCATATCCTGCCCTGAGGAAAGCTGCTCCTTCAGACTGCTTTGTTCAAGAGAAGTACTACCTGCAGTGATACATGTGAATCACAGAATCATTTTGTTTGGAAGATACTTTTACGATCATCAAGTCGAACCATCAATCCAGCCCTGCTAGGTCACCACTAAACCATGGCCCTCAGCACCACCTCTATACAAAACATCAACCTCTCCTTTGGTCCTGGGAACATAAGCCACAACTCCCCTGGCCCCTGTGCAACTCACACCTGAGGCTGAGGCCCAGGGCTATAGGTGAGGTGACTGCTTTGCAACAGCCCTGAAGGCCCAGGACCTCTCCTGTGCCTTGGGCAATGCTGTCCCCTCCTGCCACCAGCAGCAGCGAGAGGTGATGTTCTGCAGTGTAGCTTTGCCATTCTCCGATTTCCCTTAGTGACCAAGCTACATATGTTCAGAAAACTGAATTTATGTCAGCAGCTCGTTGTTCCCAGCCAGAAGATTCAGCCTGATTTGTATATAGCTCTGCATAAATTCCTCGTTAACCTTTACAACCATCTGGCGCGAGAGTTGCTCCTCATATCACAGCGGACCGCAGCAACGGCAACAAGCATAACCGAAACCACCTCGTTTTACGAGGCTGTGCCAGGCTTCTTGTCTAGAGCTGGAGGAGGAGGAGGGTGAAGGGGAAAACCACCTCTGCATGGTCCCTAGCTGGTCACCCCACCCAGCCCAATCCAGAGGGAAGCACAGCCCTGAGCAAAGCCCACAGCAGTGCCTTCCCCAGAGGCAAGAGGCTGTTATTGTTCATCTCCTTCTGTAGCTCAAACTCTCTACCTTCTGTCGCTCTGTTTAAGAACAGGGAGCTGCTTAATGCGAGGCTGCCGAGCCTCCGACGGCAGCCGTGCGCTTAATGCTTCAATTTCCACATTTTATTTTATATGTAATTTAAAGCCCATGGTGCCTTAATTGTAAAATAGGGCTTATTAAAATAATAGCTCGAGAAGCAGTGGGGTACCCTGTGCAGCAGAATGAAGCTTTCTATCTTAACTGCTGTTTACAAGGATTTAAAAGGCAGATACAACCAAAATAGAGCTGGAGAGATGTTTGCAACGTGAGCAATGGACCAAAAGACCACTGGATAATTAAGCCTCTTTCCTTTTCCTTCCCCTCACTCCACCATGTTATCACTCGCTCTCTCTAGATATCCAGAGCATACCCTTCACTGCATTTATGATTGATGATGCAGTATGGATACTTCGGTACCAGTAAACAGTGTGGAGTTTTGATTAATGATGTTGGTGGCACTCCCAGAAGACCACTGGCAAATAAGATTGTTATCAGAAAACAACGAACGTGATTAGGAAAATAGCACAGACCTAGAAGTTCAGAGAAGTCTTTCTTGTCTAAAATCACCTTTCTGCTGTCCAAACTCTACTTTCTAGAGACAAACACTGGATGATGGAGACCACGATCACAAAGTTCTTAACTGCCTATCTTGGCCCATGCAAGGGACAGCCATAGTCCCAGTGTGAGTTACGGTTCCCTCAGGGCTGCTTTGATTTATGTCATGCCTCAGGCCTCCTAGGTAATGAATGAGCAGGCTGTGACCAAGCACTTTGTCACACCTGATCTTCCTCAAGGGTGGAGGTTGAGAGCAGGCTGGCACAGCATCCTCACATAGGGGTGTTTGCTCTGCCCTGGGTACTCCCACCCAGCTTTGCCTGAAGGGCAGTGCTCTGCTACTGGAGGAGCAGAGGGTCTGTAGGGTGCCTTGCAATACCATGTTCTCCAGCACATAAACTGCCCGTTGAGTTTGGCCTGATAGTTTCACTTTGTCCTCAGCTTCATGTGCTCCAGACACATTGAGGCTTGAGAAGGTTTTTTTCCCCTCCACTGTCTCAGTTTTACCCGCATCCTCTCCAGTCTGCAAGGCTTGGCAGAGTTTTGTTGCCCACTCAAAGGGCATGTGCATTCTTCCTGTCAGACTTCAGTCGGACAGTTTTACTCTCCTAGACTGAAGGATGAAACAGGAGGCACAGTGCCCCAGGGTTTGCATGCTGTGGCTTCTGAAGCCTGTCTTGCTGCCAGCACGAGCAGTCACTGCTCACACTGTAGAGCTGGGTGACTGTGCTTCTCCTGTGTTCACAGCAGCACTACTGACAGTTCTTCTGGTGATGAAAAGCCCTTAAAAACAAACCAAAACCAAACAAAAACCAGCTGCAGCTCTGTGGATATACTTCAGCAGCATCAGCAGATTGATCCTACAGAGGAGCTGTTGCTGCCAGGGATTGAAAGCCCTCTAGCTCCTGGACTTTTGGGCGTTTTCACTACTATGAACCTCCCTACACTGCCCATGAAGTGCAGGTCCACCTGCTAGCATGAGCAGGCTGCCTGTGAACCATGTCATAAACTCTTCCACATGTTGTCTTCACAGGAGCCACAGCAAGCAGGGATCCCATTTGTGCCCTGACTTTCCACTAGCCCAGTGATGCAGGCTGCAGCACCCTGACACCTATTGCAAAGGGAGCACAAACACTTCTTACACTAGACTTGCTGGTGGGAAATACCCCAAAGATCACAAACCATGCTCTTAACACACTAGCATGGTCTAGAACCCTGTGCTTTCAAAGCCTTGGAGAAGATGACAGGGGCTCTCACACAGCCTAGGCTCATGAAGATCTGCAACACCCAGAAAAAATAGGAGCAGAGCCAGATCCCATCCTGCCAAGGAAAACCCCATCTGGGGCACCACATGCTGCCAGAAGCTGTAACCAGGCGCAGGCTGCTCAATTCCAGTCTCTTGCTCTGCAGCAGCACAGAGGCTGGAGAAAGGGGGTACGTGTGCCAAAGATCTCAGTGTAGATCTGGGGATGGAGGTGACAGAGAGAGTCTCACATAGCAGTATGGCATCCTCATTGCAGGCTGTGATTTTGAGTGCTGGAAGCTCACATAATTCCACAGCACCCCCTCCCACACCTGCACACTGCCCACAAAATGCATTCCCTAAGGGCCACTTCCAACTTTCCAAACCCATCAGCAGATTCACACAGCTGTTATTAAAAAATAAAATAAAAATAATAAAAAGCCCCCACAGGAGAAACAGTTTGGGTTTTTTACATCCTTTAAAAGTAACATTTCCCCTCCCAGCATTCACACTGGCTGGGGGCCCAAGGCTGGGTTATTTAGTCTGACTCCTGAAGCAGGAAGAGATTTACAATTCAAATTCTCATGAAATGGCAGGGCTAGAAACTTCATCAAACTTTATATTATTGGAAAGAAGAGATTCCCAGAAAGGATCCAAGCTAACTGCCTCTAAAACTGTGATATCTTTACTGTATAAAGAAGATACTTTATGCTGTCTTTCAGTGTATTTAAAAATCATTAGTACTTTTCATCATTAATATGCTGAAACCTAAGACCCTAGAACTTTTAAGGAGAAATTTAAAAACAATCTGAATAACATAAAAAAATGTATGTGAAAAAAAAAAAAAACCCTAACATTTTTAAAGGGTGTGCTTCAATCTAGCACAGGATGTATATGCAGTACACAACCAAAAAGAGGGACAAGGCCTCACCCTTTGTGAGGAGATTGCAGATCAGACATGCTGGGGTGTGTAGTGAAGGCTCCTAATGAGGTAGTCCAGACTCTCACCTTTCCAACTAGCAGCCACCTACAGTAAGGAGGAGTTGAAGGGCTTGAAGGCACAGATCTGTGGCAGGGGGGATGTTAATCCCTGATAAATCGTTTTTCCCCCCAACAAAGTACTCTGGAGGCTAGTATAAAACTCTTATTGCCCTCCCCCCTTGAAAGAGCTTGGCAGCCAGCTTTAGTGACCAGGTGATCAGGGAAAACCGACAAAAAGTGTAACCTTGGAAGTTGAGATATCCATACCGACATGATATTTGCTTTGTTTATATACTTACATATTGATATTATATATCTCAAGACAAAGGTCTTGATAAAATTCTGAGAAAAATCAGAGGTTTTTAGAATATAACACATCATTCATAGGAAGTGAAACATTTTCCAAATATATTTGACCTTATTAAAAGGAAAAAAAACTTATTGTAGTGAATGTTTCAGATTTTTTTATTATTTTTCTCATGCTTATATCCCAAAACACTAATGAATCCTGAATTCGATTAAGCTATTCTTACAGAGGAAATTATGGGAAAAATAACTGAAATAGCAAATGAGTCCATTCTGAACTCTGCAAATTGATAGCAGATTCTTACTTTTAACATCTTCCATAAAATAGCTGTTCTGAGGGAAGAGAGGGGAAGAATGATTTTTCTTTGACCTGTTCCAGCCAAGTTTTACTGTAAAAAAATATAACATCACTATAATGTACCTGGGATACAAAATAAATGCGTCTGTCTTGCAATATCTCTGCAGGAATTATCAGTAATACTATATGTTCCAGTTTCAGATGGTTCCAATCAATCTTTTAGTACCTTACATGTCTGCCTATTAAGCTAGAGATGATCACTTGGACTCTGAACTCTCTTTCTTTATAAAATCATCCTGAGTAATATTAAATCATGTTGTTGGAACCCTGGAATTTCTGGGTTTCATCAACATTTGCCCTCATTTTTCTCGTGGCAAAGTTAAGGAAATATCTGGTAACATTTTAATTCCTTGTTATTCAACATGGCTTGTATAGGTGTGGTGCAATCGAGTCCTACACAGGAAAGGCTGATTTGAAGTCCTGGCAGAGCAATTAGCCAATTCCCAAAAGATATGGATATACATTTCTCCTAGGCACATCTGCCCTGTCTGCTTTTAATTTTGAAACACCAGCTTTAATTTAGAAACTGTACTGTAAGCTCTCCCTTTTGTGAACAAGAATGACATAATTTGCTGAGCAAAGACCCAGAGCCAAGCTTTTTTGTCTTAAGCAATCAATGAGTAGCAAGCAACAGACAAATGTTCCTTCGCTAACTCTCTTCTGCCTTTACAGGTTATTGCTCCGTGTGGACCACATCTTAATGGAGAGGCTGGGCTGGGCTCAGCCCTCCCCTCCTTCCCAGAGCTGCAGAGATCACCTCTTCTCACATTCTTGATAAGCTTCCCTGTGGCAACAGCAGCAGTGGATCACATGGAAAAGTAATATTAGGAAAGTATTTAATGTATTTATAGCTGTCTTTCAATGACATTTACCAGCTGGAAAGAAGGAGGTCTGCCAGCACCGAGTAATCAATCAGCTTTGAGGAACTCCAGCAAGTGCTCTCAAGACCACCAGCAAGCCTTCCTCCATTCCTGGCTCCATCTTCTCCTGTTAGGCTGCAGATCCTTGGGGCAAATCAGGCTGACAGTGTGTTTGCCTGACCCTTATCACAGTGGGATCTTGAATTTAGCCCAGGGCTGAGGCTGCTGCAGTCTACAAATAAATACTGCAAATTCTCAGATCACCATGTGGAGATTTCTGTTCTGCATCAGCCAGGCAATCTGTGAGCATGGGACTCCTTATGAACACCCCATATAGTGAGTTTAGTGAGCCAGTCAGTTTTTCCAGAGGACAAGAGAGACTACTGAAGCCTGTGCTTGGCCACTGTTTGCAGCAGACATTCAGATGTCTCCTTACAACTAAATGCCATCAGACAGAAGTTCTGGCTGTTGCAGGAGGAGTTACCTGCACTTGGAAAATTGCAAAGATCAACCCATATGGAAAAGATCATGATTGAAAGGTCCAAGTAAAGCAATTTTCTGCTTCCCAAAAGATGTGAATATAAATAGAGCAGTCCCTGAAAATGAGCAGGCAGAAATGAAATACAAATGCAGAGAGCAAGTCTTCTAAAGCAAATAAAGGTTTTACTATATTTGTCCCCAAACAGAGCATATCAGACCCACCAGGCAATGCAAATTCTTTCTCTGCCCTCTTGCCCCAGCTCCTGGCACATGTAAGTGAGGCTGGACACAATCACTGTGTGTGGTAAGGTAGAGTCATTATTCTGCCTAAATTCAGGTTGACCTAGAGTAGTAATTGAGCAGAAGTGCATGTTCCTGTGACCATGTCATCCCAAGGAAGTTATGCCCCACAGCTGCAATCCTGAGCATCCATGTATACTGCTGAAGAGAGTCCCTCAGGAGACCCTCCGAAGTTGTTCTCTGAGCATCCTGTCAACCTTTTGTTTTAACATCCAGGGGTCTTCAGCCATCTTATCTGTTACTCTAATTGCTTTGACAAGCTGTGGAAATACACATAATTTAAAGTGTAAACCTATGAAATAATCATTTGCTGTCTCTGCGCTTGATGCTCAGAATCTGCTGAAATTTCGTGTGGTAAAAAGCTCCACTGGGCTTGAAGGAATTACTACTTTTTCCCTCAAGGTAATTTTACAGCTACTGTAGGAGTTCATGTCTCTTGGACTTCAAGTGTCCATTGCTATTCTCTATGCCTGTCTGTACAGATTGTAGCTAAAATATTTTGGGTCTTGTTTGTGCTTGTTATGATTTGAAGTTTCAAGTTTCATTTCTCTCTTCTGATAGCTGAGTTGAAATTCAGATGTGGAATAGAGGGTTGCAAATGCTCACTCTTTACAAGACAGCTAATGACAGGAAGAGGCCAAGAGACTGGGAATTGCTTCACTAGCTCTTTGCATTATTATTATTTAAGCAATAGAACTTAAAAATCTCATCCTCATATAGTTGCATAACCTTGGATGCTGCATGGACAAAAGAGGAGGCCAACAGAAATCTGTAATGCCAAATAGTGGCAGGAGCAAACACCTGAGAAATAACTCCCCTGGCCAAAGAAAGCCCAGAAAAAAATACCTGTACATACAAGTGGTTGAAAGCTGCTAAACAAAAAACCTTTTAGTGGTTTTGAAAAAATGGACCTCAAACATTACAGATTTGTTTCTTTTCTTTTTTTTTTTTTTAAAGAAAACTGCATTTCAGCTAATGAAAAGCTAAAAACCCAAGTGGGCAAAGTCCTTTGGGTTTTGTTCAGCCAGCTTTATTTCAGCTTCTGTGGTTTGGTCTTGCATTAAAATAAAATATTTGGCTAAATTTTTTGTAATAAATAAATACTGAAAGCCCAATTAGAAAAATTAGTATGACCAAAGTCCACTTCAGTGCCTATTCTGGAAGTAGATGCATGTACCCTTAGGAAAGGTACTGTACTGTGATTTTTCTTTCCAGAAACTGGCAGTGCTGCTGCCTTCTCAGAAAGCTTTGTCTGTAGACAATTTGCTAACAGATTTTCAGAGCCTCAATTAAGATTCTTCTGCAGAATACCTGGACAATGCCTGTAGCTAAAATGAAGCTAAATTGTCTTTTCCTAGATGGTGATGTTAAAATGTTAAATAGTAGTTTTACAACAAGGTTGTAAGTTTTGTGCAAAAGGAGTTGCAGAAGCCAAACAAGAAGAGGTGGTGAAAAGCTTAATGCCTTAATGCAGTCCTGTGGCATCAAGGGAGAAGAGTGAGTGGGGGGACAGACAAAAGATACTGGGAGCAGGTAATCACTTCATCTTTGGAATTCAGCACATATTAATAGAGAAGATAAGAGGCTTCCAAAAGGAGTTGATGTCATCTCAGCTTTTGGGGTAGAGCATTTTCCTTGTCTTTAATTCATACTAAATAAACTTGCAGAGACACTGGTGCACTTCCAACACTGATGCTGTGTTGCATCTCTTCAAACTTCTGTAAGAAAATCTATAATCAGAGTGGTTAACTAACAAACTACTTCAGGAGTCCTGGAGAAAGAAAAAAGATGAATTTTTCTACTGCTGAAGCAACTCCAGAGGAAGCTTAAATGATGAATATGTAGAGATGACAATATGGGTAATGAGAGCATCTACAAAGGCATTATGCAAGCACTGTCATTTTCCCTGTGTGTGTACAGTGCCTACAATCAGGGGACCTGACCCAGCTGACTTCCTCCAGAAACTACTGCAATCCAAATAACAAATAAAAATAATGGGATTAAATCTGAATACATGATACAAACCATCATGCCGCAGGGCATATCCAACCCACCAGCTGCCTGAGGGGAACATAGGGAGGAAGAAGTTTTCCCTATAGGCAGGTCATCCCATGGTTGCTGTCCCTGAAATTTCTTGGATCCTTCTCTGAAATGTCTTGTCTTGTACTCTTCACTGTAAGAGACAGGATACTGAACTAGATGGACAAGCAATCTGATCCACCAGGGCAATTCTTATGATCCCATAGAGATGCTATGAATAATTCAGATCTGCTGCAAAAAATCCCCCACATTTCATGCAAGTTAACTGGTGTCTCCAAGAGAAAAGATCATATAACCTCTTTATAACTGTGTCATCATCACTATTTATGTGTGTATTTGACAGTTTATGGGTGCCTCCCTGCACAGGCTGTTAAAATGAGATATAATTAAGATTACAACTTATCTTTTATATGTTTAGATGTCGCAGAGGGCCCAGTCACCGAAAACCTTAACCAGACTTTTTGGTGGGTCAGCAATAAAAGAGAATCCTGGCTTTTAGTGAACATGCATGAAATGTTAATTATTTCAATCTCATTCCTAGCTGGAAGATGTCCTCATCCTTGCAAAACACACTTAGGATTACATCAGGCTGCAGTGTCAACAGGAAATAATCAAGAAGGGAAGCACTGGAAGGATTTTCTTCAATTTGGGGCTCTCTCTCTAGGACTTCAGTTTGGTCCAGGCAAAGCCTTCTAGGAAGATGTCTCACTCCTGAGCCTTATCTAAGAAATGATTAGCTCTCAGGTGACTGGTGGCCTGTCCACAGTGGGCACTTGGAGACTCCCATGTCCCCAAAGTCCCTTAAGTGTTAGGTATCTGTCCTCTCTTCCCTTTCCTTCCCCACACACATATTCATGAGGAGAGAGAGCGAGCTGCTCAGTGCCTCTCTGACTCTTCTGTGACCTGTTGCATGATGGTTGCTCATATCTTCAAGATCTTATTCAAACATCCACCAAAGTATAGGGGGAATGTTTTAACTCCAACTGCTTCTGAGAACTAAAAGCTTGAGACAAAAGTTACTCAGAAGCTCAGAGCTTCTGCTAAAAGAGAAGAATGACACTGGAGCACTTCTGAAAATATGTCTCAAGTCACACTTCTGAGCTAGCTTTGGAGAACTGTGTGTAGAGGAAGGTCCAATAGGGAATTTCCAGTCTCCAAAGTAAAAAGTAATGAATACAGTCAAGATTTAACAACTTGAGGACTTTGGTAAGGACCAGGGTAAGTACTTCTTGAAAAGCAATAAGTAAAGCATAATAATTAGCTGTAGGAAAATGCAGAGGAAAATATAGGAGGAAGAAAAAATAAGAAAAAATTGCTTCATGACTTGAGGAATGGACACCTGCAAAGAAGGAATCTGGTCCCTATTCAAGGATATCTTGTAAAGACAAATATTTGCCTACAATATACATTCATATGCAGACACAGGATTATGTGCACATACAGACTATTTCTTTACTAACAAGGGGCTGAAATTTGATATAAAGTCAGATTATTCATGAAGAGAATAAGAAAACCTTGTAAAGGCAGTTAATGGAAAATGTCTATGTTGGAATAACGTAATTGGTCCCTGTAGAGTATTACAGGTTAGGGCAAAATGTTAGATAGTGACACAACGGAGGAGAAGGAACAAATAAGAAAAAGAGAGGAAAACTCTTATGCAAGAACAGCAAGTCTCAACCCAGGCAGGAGCAGGGAAGGCTGGTAAAAAGGAGGTTTTGCTGCTGCTTGCAAACTGACCCAACTAAGAGTTAGAAATTTTTCAATTTCTACTTAGTATTTACTTCTAGTCCTGCATTCAAAGGAGACCACAAGGGGATCTTATTGCAGGTCAATGGGAATTGCACAACAGCTCCAGGGGCAGAAGCTCAGTTTGTGACCCTGTGTCTTTGAGGATATACTGTAAAAAAAACAGTTGTCACTTTCTATGTCAGCCCCCTTGATGATGTAATATTCTTTCAGTATATAGCATCACCAGTCTTTATCTTAATTAGGCTGTTGGACATTTATTGCTATTTTCCTTCTTCAAGCCTGAAGGATCTGATTTCTTCAAGTGAAGTTTCGATACTGTCACTGACTTTCGGTGCATCAGGATCAAGTCACCTACCTAAATTTCCCAGACAAATGTGCACACTCACAAATTATAAGAGGGAAAAAATACCTTGGAGGATTGTAAGTGAAGGTCCTCAGATGAAATAAAGAATGACTTGCATTCAGAGATGACCCCAGTGAGTCTGTTTCTGCCCAGGTATGCAACATGTCAGTAGCATATATATTCAAGACAGATGAAGAGCTTAGGAATATAGAAACATGGATTCAGATGTGTCAGCTAGTATGCATAAAAACAGCTGCTAAAAAATAATGTTTAGGGTTTGCCTTTATACAATGACAGGAAAGGAATTTGGAGTCAAAGTGGCATTTAGCCACATGTGTTATTTTACTCCCAAGAACACTATGCTCTAATCTTATGATGCTGCCTTGAACTACAAAACCATCCACACAGATCTCTCCACACTACTGACCAAAACCAAATGGATTTTCTGAGCTAATGACCCTACCATTTGAGCTGGCCTGCATACAACACCCAAAAACCCCCTCAGGATAAATCCAGCAGGTAAACTGAAACCCTAGCATGAAAAATACTTTTGTTATTTTTAATATTACCCAGTCCTTCCAGCCACACAATACTGATGACTCAATCTGAAGTAGTATGAGTCAGTCAAATACAACCCTCACTAGCCATCACACCAATCTGTGCAATCCAAGGAGTGTGATTTAGATGGTTGCTGCTGCCTGGACTATAAGGTCTTTGGGGATACATCTTCTGCTGGGGCTTGTGAGAAACTGAACATACTGTCAGCAGTTAAATAATACATCTGTATCATCACTACATAAAAAATACAGCCAAAAATCTGTTCACATTGAGATTGTTGCTTTAATTGTCACTTGCATGTTCCTAACTACTTTCTTTCCAGCTGAGAATAAAGCTGAACCTTCCTCACATCTTTGTGCCTCCACTTCTCTCCCTTACTTTGAGTGTGCTTGAACCGCACACTCAAAGGAGATAATAGCTCTGATAGTTGGTGCTTCCAAGAGTGGACCTTCCTCAGGTTGCATTTTGTTAAAACACTAATAAACCAGTTCCTGCTCAAAACTCAGTTGGTGGAGAGTGACTTTTTGGAAGCTAAAGAGGACTTTTGAAGGTTAGCCGCAGTGCAGCTACTAGAAAGCTATATGAATAAACAGAAAATAGACTAAGAGAAAACTCATTTTGAGTGGATTCAAGATTAACCTATTGGGATGGAAACTACTCTCTGCTGGATTGTTAAATTCCTAGCTAAGAAAAAAATAAACATATACATTTACTGTAGTTCATGTCAAGATTGTAAGTTGCAGGTGTTCTGATCTTTCTGCTTTCATAAGTTGGTTCAATATTGAGCATATAATGGTAGCATTTTTTTCCTAAGTCAATGGACTAAAAATCAACTCTTTTCTATGTAACATCACAGGCTGGAATGGAGGAGCTTGCTGCAGTATTCCAGGCTAGACAGCTACTTTTGTCTTTTTCCCTGTTTCATGCTTAAGGAAACAGTAAAAAGAAAGGAAAAAAAAAAAAAACAACGGGAAGAAGAACTACATGAAAGAAAAAATAGATAAATGAAAAAGGAAATCTTAATAAGGTTCTTTTTTCTTTTCCTATTTTTTTTTTGAGACTGCTGTATTAAATTAAAGTCATACATAAGTTTCAAAGCAAATCGTATGTCGTTGGAATGGTGAGCCCACCTGACAAGGCATGCTAACAGAATTGTAAATGTAAAGGGTAATGCTTGTCACTTCCTGACAGCTCTAAATGGCCTTTTAGTTCAGTACGCAGAGCTGTCATAAAAAAACATAAAAATGCATATGCAGACAGCTGAAACTGCAATGCACATCATTATCTGCAAATGGTATAAGTATCCTGAACAAAGGGCCTTCCAGTTTAAGGACAAGCATAAGACATTTTTCTGCCTCTAGCCTTAAAACAAAGTGCTGTCAAGAAAACAAGATTCTCAGTGCCAGAACTGAGGATTTTCTGTCAATCAGCAAGGTGCTACATTTGTACATATTTTTCTGACCCCAAATATGAGAAGAGCATCCTTAACAGATGTGTATTTAACTTCTGGCAGATACATCTGTTTCTCCTGGGTTTTTTATTTTTTATGTATTTTTTTCCTCCCCCTCAAACACATTTCAGAGTAGAACAGTTTTGTTGTATACTTATCAGTTCCTTCTATCCTGTGTTTAATTCCTTCCTTGTTTAAAGTATCCACATGGTTGTTTTACCATTATTGTGCTAAGATGTTGGGGAATTTCAGGGGCTAGTGCTAACCTGGTATGGGAACCATGCAAAAAACTTTCTCTATCTGTTGATGTTCATTATTACTGTGCTAGTCTGTTTGGTTGTAGTTTAAATATTCTCAAAGTTGCAAGTTCATTTCCAGTGCAGCTTTAAAACACACAAAAACATAATAAGAGCTTAGAAAAGATAGCAACATACCCAAGCCAGCATTAAGGACAAACCTGTCTCCCAGCACAGCTCCACAGTGTTAGTGAACATAAGAACTGTGGTGTGCAGTGTGCACACAGTGACCACTCACTAACTGCTTGGCTCCTATTTGGGCAGCTCCCAGCACTCCTGTGTTACCATGGGCGCTGGCATTGCTACTCTCGTCTTTTCAGACAAAGACTGGGGGGCTGTAGCCTGTCTGATAGCATTGCAGAATCAGGAAGAAAAGGAACCTAGGGTCTATGCTGAATGCTCAGCTCCGAGGGCCAGGCACAGTCTGAAAATCACTTGGAGTCTCCTGTGGCCCCTGGTGCCATAACTGTGCCCACAGCAGAGGGAGCATTAAACTCATTGCCCACAGGAAAGTGTGGGGAGTGATACCCATGTTCCTATAATCCTTGTATGGGTAGGATGAGCTCAGCCTTCTGGCAGTCATCCTAGGAGAAGGACAACTCTGATTCCAAACCCGGGCAGATGGAGCTCGTTTAGCCCTGTAAGGCCTTCCATCTAAGAGGTTAAACCTCCATCCTAAGGACTTTTCTGCCAGCGTCCAAGCTTGCTAGGCCCTGGCAGATGAACCTTAGGACTAAAGGGTGGGTCCAGCTCTGCGCATGCTGTGTCTCACCTAAAAAAATCCATAGCACAGGCTCGAGGGTGCTATCTGCTATCCTCTTTTTATCAGTACACTTGGAAAAGGCGCTGATGAGGAGTGTGGATGGAGCCCTCCCTGGATCTTCGTTCGCGAAGCCTAGCCATGACGAGCTCTGAGGGCAAACTGGCATGAACAAGAATTTCCACCAAAAGCATTAGAGCTCACCTCATTAATGCATAAAGAGAAGACAGCAGTTGGGTTTCTAATTTTTTTTTTCTTCCCAAACCTCTAATCCAGATCTCATCTACACTGAGCCCACTACACCACATAGACTCACGACTTAGACCTCCTCCTCCTAGCAAATAACCTGCACAAGTATTCATTCATGGATAAACAGCAAGTACTTAAAACAACAAATGCCAATTTTCCTAGTTGCCAGACATACAAACTACCTCTTTAAACTCTCACCTTGCCTCCAGTTACACTCCCATACAGATACTTCCCTGCATAAAATCCCTTTTCCTACAGATTGGTGTCTCCTCCAGATTTTCAACGTTTACTTGCATTGCTTCTTGTGCTACTCTCCCAGGCCTGGGTTCAGGCAGCACTTAAGGTCTGCTTATGCAGCAAACTGACTATTCTGGCCCTGAACACAACTTACAGTACAGGACCTAGTGTGCTGAACGGATCTTTGATATATTTTTTCAGTATCTTGAATTATCCACCAAATGTCTCATTCCAATGCACTTCACTTGCAGCATAAAGTATGGGAATATGAATCAAAGATANCCTCCTAGCAAATAACCTGCACAAGTATTCATTCATGGATAAACAGCAAGTACTTAAAACAACAAATGCCAATTTTCCTAGTTGCCAGACATACAAACTACCTCTTTAAACTCTCACCTTGCCTCCAGTTACACTCCCATACAGATACTTCCCTGCATAAAATCCCTTTTCCTACAGATTGGTGTCTCCTCCAGATTTTCAACGTTTACTTGCATTGCTTCTCATGCTACTCTCCCAGGCCTGGGTTCAGGCAGCACTTTAAGGTCTGCTTGTGCAGCAAACTGACTATTCTGGTCCTGAACACAACTTACAGTGCAGGACCTAGTGTGCTCAACAGATCTTTGATATATTTTTTCAGTATCTTGAATTATCCACCAAATGTCTCATTCCAATGCACTTCACTTGCAGCATAAAGTATGGGAATATGAATCAAAGATATTTGGGATTTCAGAACTTCTGTGAACACGGAGGCAAAATATTTCAGTTCACAAGAAAGGTAAGGGAATAAATGTCACATATAAAAATTCTCTATTCATCTCATGGCTTATATTTACAAAGTGCTGTGTTTGAATCTGTAAATTTTTCCAGTGTGAAATTGCCCTGAACAGTTGCTTAATGGCATCTTAATTTTCCCTTAATTTATCATCTTTAGAATTTCTAGCTGTTTCTCCATTAAAATCCACATTTATCACATGTATAATCATTCCTTTCTTCCAAAGAAACCATCAAAGGATAAGGCTGCAATCCTAAAAATTCATTCCTTTTGTAGCTGCAGCAAGATGATATGGGAATGCACAGTCATCTTGGAAAAATATAGGTTTTGTCCAAGGCTTTAAAAGATAGGCTGTCTCTCCCTTCTTGGTGCTGTTTGAGACATCTAAGGACATCTAAATCTAAAGTTTGGTTCCTGTCTCAATAACTGATTCTAATCCAAGCTCAAGAAAAATAACATCTTAATGCTCACTCAACAGTCTTTCTTCCAAAGCTGCCTCTACAGACACCTAAATAACAGAGAACTTAACAGAGAACTCTGCAGTATGTCCTCCCCAGAGTCAAAGCTTGCACATGTGCTTAAAAAAAAAAAAGCTTTACAGACTATGTGTAAAAGCCCCATCTGGTGATGCCTGACATAACAGTATGTTTCCACCTAATTACAGTACACTTAAAAAATACACTGTGCATTATTGACACAAAAACAAGTGCTTATATATCTGTCTGCTAATAAATTATGCTGGACAGAAGAAAAATGTTTCTAACTCCAACAGAGTGACTTCGTGAACCAGACTTCCTACAGAAGTAGGAGAGGAAGGAGGAATGAACAGCAAAAGTATTCTAGAATGGAGATTGGTACCTGTGTGAAGTTGCACAGTATGCCAGTTTGGAGACCAAAGTGACTTACACCACTACAAAACAAGTAGAGATTAGGCAAAAGTATCATCAATTTCCTTGCATGCCTGGTCTTGAGGACACGTGGCCTCTCCTGATCCAACAGATGCTTCATCTAGCAATTCTTTTTTGAGCATGGCTTTGGTATTGCCATGTTTAAAAAGAGACACTGTCACATGTTGAAGCAAGAATCCCGGACTAATATCTACAGCTGAGCTACACCAGCTGAAATAGAACAATATTTTAACCACAGTGATATAGAACTGGATTTGAACACACATCTTCCAAACAAAAAGCTTCTCTATCCTGTTACCATGACCTGTGCCAGCCATGCCTCCCTCACAATCTGTTCCCTTTAGATTTACAAGGAAGGAAATAACAAGAAAGAAGGACATTCTTTTATTACATTTTTTCAAATAAAATGTCTGTGCCTTCTCTGGATGGTACCAGCCCGATTTATACAAGGTGAATTTGACCTTCAAGAGGCAGAACATCTGGGAATGACAATTAAAGCCATCTGCACCCAAGGCAAGCAGGTTGCTCGCTATCGACTCCATTCTGTCGCCTTCAGAACATAGAGGGGGGGTAATCTCAAGACAGTCATCCTTTTTTTATTGACTTGTCTCCTGTGCTTTTAGAGATGGGAAAATACACAGAGCCTGACTGCACTCCTTCCAAGGAGGATCACCAAGGATGGCATGAAAACTCCAGCAGTGCTCTTGAAGATTTGTGATTCAGGTTCTATGGGGATTATATTACTTGGACCCAGATTTTCTTTCATATTTAATCTAGCCTCTATACAGCTCCCTGTCTGAGTTTAGGCTTTTGCATCTCCTTTATGTAGCTGAGTTATTTGTGCATTTTTTTACTGGCCATCCAAGTCTGACAGGAGTCAAAGGAAAGGTCATCAATCCCTCTGTTCTTGGAGGTACTGCTTTAAGCTCCAGACCTCCTTAGGAAGGATTAAAGTGTTGATGATTTGAAGGTTCGAAACACTGGTGAAAATCCAAACCACCTTTCTCTGTAGGACTTCAGGGCTAGCTCCCTAGAGCTTGCAAATCTTCAAATGTTTGCTGCAATAGGGTAATTTAAAATCCCCTAAAACTCAATTTTGAGGGGGTCTTGTTGTTTAAACCAAATACTGTTAAGGCCTGTATGTTCACCTGTGCTTAAATGAGCAAGATGAATTCTATTGTAGTTAAAGGAATGAAACACAGTATCTAGGGCAACTTGTCCACTGTAGCTTTTGCACTCCTTGTAAGCAGGTGTCCAAGAAAGCACCTTCAAAATCAACTCAATCATACCTTTTACTTCACTGTCAAAACAAGAGTTTTATCTTGTACACTTCTGCTTGCTTGAAATGATTTCTCATTTCGTACTTTGCTGGTGAACTCTTTAGGACATGAGCATTTTTCTAGCAGAGCAAGATTTGGGTGGCTGGCCTGAGATGCTAAAGCAATGTGTGTGATGGAGAAATACTTAAGGCACTAGCTGTGTCATGTAGATACTTGCACAAAGGATCATATTCACTTTTGGACAGGCAGTATAGTGTTAATGACTCATTTGGATAGCCAGACCTGGTTGGAATTTGAAAAGCAAAGGAAAAATAAAAAGTCAGAGGATGGGAAAAATATACCCAGCTAATCCAGAACTGGAATCTTTTCTGTGGTATTTGGAGTATCATGATTTTCACTTTCTGTTTGTACAATTTTTTCAGCCTACTTCAGAGCTCCCTGTGTGCCACCTATTGGTCCAAGCCATGCTCAGTTCTTCTTCAGACAAAAACAGTGGTGGAAGAGTTGTGCAAGGCCAGAAAATAGGAGGTGGGAAGCCAGAGCTCATGTACTGTGAAGTTGTCCAGAAAACAGGGAAAGGAAATGTATTTTTTTCTAGTCTCAACTGCAGCCCAAAAGGCAGTCACACCCCCTGCTTGAAAATATGGGTGTGACTCAGATAAAGCAGCAACATGAAATTACACCAGCAGAAAGACATTTTTGAAAATATTCCACACCATGGATGACATATGCAAGTATTATGCCTTTGGAGATTTAACCCTGCCTTCTTTGAGTGAGAAACCAGACACTTGGAGAATTAACTGAGATTATATTGACAGGTCTAGATTTCACAACAATTCCCCTTGTATATGCCCCATAAACACCTTTCTTTCCAGTGTCAGTCATCCATTCATTTTCTACCACAGTAATTCTTTGCTAAGATCCCATTCCCATAATAGAAAAAGGAAAAAAAAAAATGAGTGACACCTCAAACAATATTTGATAGTCTAACAACAGTTTCTAACTTCAAAGACTACCTACATAAAAGTTGAAGACTTTTGCTACAAAACCAAACCATTGGGAAATCATTTTCCATCTGACATCAATTCCCCAGGTACTTGAATGAAGGCTTTAACTAGGAGTATAACTTTTACTAGAGGTTCTTTAACATTTTAATCTATGCTCTGAGGAAGTATGTACATAGTCAGGTTATATTGTGTCAGAATTGAAGAATGGGGTGGAAGAGAGAGAACCAAAAGAAAGTGTGACCTTTATGGCCAGCTGATAAGCAGTGAGGTACATGACTGGGTTACAGTGGTTTAACAGGAATATTTGATTAATCCCAAGTCTTTATGAACACAAAAATACAGGAGGTGCAACCAAGAATATTCCCAACCCCCAAAATTATTGTCCTAAAGGAGGGGAATGAATTTTGCAGAGCTGAATCATTACAGAAAATCGCTCCTAATGTACTGAACCACTGGAGGAATCAATGGATGTAGGTCTACAAATCATGTATTCAAGACTCAGTGCTGGCAAGCAAAGATCTGTAAGGGATGACAATGGACCATTTGCCCTTCCCAGAAACACTGGCTGAACCCCACAAAGTCTTCTGTAACAGTCCTTTTTTAAAACCCTGCTTTCATTTCTAGCTGAAGAGGAGATTGCATGTCTAAGACATCAAGTTGTGACCTTGCAGTGAATTAAATGGGTGAGCATGTTAAAAGGCTTGTAAATGTATCTGGACCTTTTTTCCTCACCATCTGTTTCATACTTGATATCTTGATAGATAGTTCAGCTTATTATCCACCGCTAACGTCATCTCTCTGCTGAAGCCTAGTTATTTGAAATATGGGGTCTCTCCTTTGTATTGCAGTGACTAAGTACAGTGGAACCCATTTAAATTTGTTTTAAATGCATTAAATTGGTTACATGCAGTGGTGCTGCATACCAGTTTCTAAGTTACATAGTAAAAGTTGAAATGATTAAACCAATTTAATGTATGAACCAGGCACTCCATACAGCAGAGAACAGTCAGGTTTTCCAGTGAAATGTTCTCCTGGTAGTTAACATTGTGCAGAGGTATGCAGATGCTTTTGCCAGGAGAAAGTGAAATAATTGATGCAGCTGAAAATGACCTTGATCTTAAAGTCATTACCTCATTCCTTGAAATATCTGAAAATACAATGACAGAAGCAAGGGCCTGAGCAACTACCATGACTTTTACTTTGTCCTGAGTACCAGTGTGACACAGGTACACGCCAACAATATATCATTTTCCTGGAACACACGACAGTAAAAAGTTGGGGTCATGTTTTCAAGCTGGCTTTTCTTTTTTCTTTTGTGTCTGTTGGTTCTGTGTCTCTGCAGACTTAACATGACGTCCTCCTGTCTGCTTACATCTATTTTATAGATTAATGGTACCTGTAACTACTCAGTTGAAAGGTAAAATAATGGCAAGGGTGATGAAACCGCACACTCCATGACATAGCGGGGTGACTCATGGGGTCAGGAATGAATTCCTGCCTTTCACCACTGGCAGAGCCTTGGATTGCTACCAAAGCACTATGCATGGTGAAGCAATGACAAAACATACCTGAAGATGCACACTCATCAGGGCTAGCTACACCACACCACAGCAGGTTTCTGGAGTGCTTCATGCCAACTATTCCCAGATTTTCATCTGGGTTGCCAAACTCACTTGTACACCCCTTGTGAAGCACTGGCAGGATCAGACTCCCTCCTACAACCACCCACAGAAGTAGGGCCACCCTACCTAATGGGGCAAACAGATTTCTGGCATCTCTGGTCTTCCCTGAGATGCCAAGAAAGGCAACTTACGTCTTACTGGTGTTACAAAACAATGCTTTCCAAGTCAAAGTGTAGGATCACAGTCATGCCTACAAACCACGTTAGCTTTGACCAGGAGCATGCACAGAGGAGCTGGGAATACACTGGTCCAAGAAGAATTCACTACATGTTAAATGTAGTGAACTAAAAGTTGTGCAATAAACATAACTGTGACCAAACACCTCCTGTCAAGTGTTAAGAGACTTGATTCATGCAGCAAAATCTCACATCAAGGAGTTTTGATGTAACTAGCTGTTATAGGTGAAGCACTCTGCATCTAAAGATGACAGATTATGGGAGGAGCTCATGGCTTGGGAGGAACCTGAAAATCATACTGACAACTTCCTTTGAGAGGAACTTTAGAAAGTGTGAGAACCAGAGCTAAAGTTATGTCGTTACCTGTGCAATAAACATATTATGGTCTTAAGGAAATGAAGCTAGGCAGCCCTGGTGGTTTTGGTGGAATTCTACCAACTGAAGACATCCCTTAGCTCTGCATGTAATAGTTTTGTCTTTCCACCTCTGACTTTTTCATATATTTCCTTTCTGGGGTCTGTCAGGGCTAACACTGAGGAGGAAGTTACCCACAGCAGCAGAGATGTAAAGTTTTCAGAGCTGTCATTCTCCACTGATACAGAAATTATCCTAGATTTAACAGTTAAATACACATCAAAGTGTTTTGTGTTACAAAAGATGGTTAAGCATTGGCAGGATACCTATATCCTGGTACATGTCATGCAGTCAAACTTCATTTCTCATAAACCCTACCAGGATTTATTTTCATTTAGTTAATTCATTTCATTTCATTTCAGCATCTTTAACAGTGGCAGCAGGCCCTCACCAAAGAGCCAGAGGTTCTGTTTCCCACACAAAGCACAGTCCAGATCTTTCAGCTCAAATGGTTTTGAGCACAGATCTGGATTTACTTAGAGTTCAATTTTGAATCCAATTTTAGAATCAATTCTTCATTGTTTAAATCAATGCTGCTGATATAATGGACCAGGGAACCTGTCCCCTTGAAGGAGAATTTTAAAAGCTGTATTTTATGGCTATGTCATCACCAGGCATTTGTGGATTTAAAACATTTGTGAAATGGGATTTTCTGGTAAAATCTTGTGTGATCCATTAAACATACAATACACAGCACAGGAAATTCTTGATTATGCTTACACACTCTGTTCCTGGTAATATTCCAAATGAATGCAACCTTGCCACATGGTTGTCAGTTCCTAAGATGGCTTCTGAATTTTGGAATTTTACTGTTCTGTCAACTTGATGTTGACAAATTACCTGGGGCTACATTAGCTTAGAGGCAGGCCCTGCAGCTATTTGGTATTTGCCCATGATATTACCATTAAAGAAAGTTTCTCAGGAATGCCATTCAAAGACCTTTAACATACTGTATATATATATATATATATATATATATGCTTCTTCAGCATTCCCATATGCATATTTTTTTTGCTTGTTTGTTGTGTACAAACCATGTGGAATCTGTAAGCATAACAAACAGGATCATTAACCGCAAAATTAATCATGCTCATGTAAATTGTGCAAATTTTGCACTATTAGTTCTACTAGAACTCAGCACAGTAGCTACATAATCTAATACTTTTCTTCAAATGCCTCTGAATCAAAGTTCAGATGTTTTTACCTGCCTGACGTAACAAGTAACACAGGACAGTGTTTTGAAAGTTGGGAATGAAAACAAAAACTTGGATCATCAAATTCAATTCCTCCAGATAGCAAGGAAACTCATTTTTGACGTGCCTAGCAAATCCACCAAACAGCCAACTCATAATTATTTCCTCATCACAAAATTCAGACCTCCAGGACCAAAAAGACTAGCACAGCATAGGAAGGGAGCAGGAGACAAGCTGAGTTCTGCCAATGTAAAGGAAATAGTCTACACAAACCACTAGTTTGTACTGCCATTTTCACATACTCAAAGGTATTCAATGATGTTATCAAGTCTTAAACATATATCACACTACCTTCAGATGTCATATGCCATTCAAAGAACTCTAAAAGAACGTTAAAAATCACCTTTTTAAAGCATCCATTATAGAGAGACATACAGTAGCTCTTGAAACAGAGGAAATCATGTGGCAATTTAGAATAAGAAACAAATATAAGCAATGTTGTCTCTGGAAATAATTGGCATGGAAGAGAGAAAACAAGATGCCAACTTTCAAAGTAAAATTCATTGTAACAATCACTGGTGAAAATCATTGGCACAAATGGGAAAATCTTAACAAGCATTCTCAAAATTCAAAATGGAATTTTGACTTTACAATAATGTTCTTGGTTGCTTTTTCTTACAGTTTTCCCCATAAAGTGACAAATACAATAAAACACAATCTCCTACCCACACCAAAACAATGTTTGGCTGAGCTTTATTTTTGGTGCAAATATTTCTCTGTTGAGACAGCTTGTTCATGTCCTCATTGGAGTCTTGGAACCATTTTCTGGCTTTACTAAACATTCACTGTCTCACCATCAGTAAATCACAATCTGTACACCACAAATTAGTGTCTGTAAAATTGGGAAAGTCATTCCTGTTTAAAAAAGTTGCTGTGAAGCTCAGTTAAATCACTAACTATTTTGTTTAAAGTTATTGAAATTAAAGATGTTTACAGTTACATATAATTCTTGTAATCACTATTAGGTCTCAACTGCACAAATAAGTAATTATCTCAACCATTTTAGTCCAATCTGAGCTAAGCAAAGTGAATGTAGAAGAGAGAAAGTTCTAGCAGCTTCCCATGGGAATGGAAAGATTTTGTATTCAGGAGAAAGGAAATCCAAATCCTTATTTGCCCTTACTCCATAACAAACCCCACCCAGGTTCTGCATCTTCCAAAGCACACCCTGCCCATTATCATACAACCATCTGGTAAAACATCACACCACAACTCTGAAAATGCAAATAAAGACAAAAGTTTAAAATTATTACCAGAATTACCTGGATTTACTGACACTGATAGGTTTAATTCCCCAGGGGATAGGTTGTATCATTAACAGAGAAGGTGAGGAAGGTAAAACAGAGGCAATTACTCAGTACTTCATAATAACCTGCACTAGAATTCCCTGAAGCATCTCAGTTTGCCTGACAAAACTCATAGGTCAATGCTTAAGATAGAGATACACATATTCTTCTGCTCTCCTTGGAAAATCCTGTGTTCATGCAGATGCATGGAATGAAGAACTCATGAGCACCAGCACTGGTGATGCAGAGAGCCCTCAAGCATGAAGTCAGAGTGTCCCTTACATGCACACAGAGTTTCAGCAGCAGTGGAAAATCCACTCAGAAGCTATTACCTCCAACAAGTTCAGTTTTCTGTTGTGAACAGAAAGCCAATCAAGAGAAGGCATCGGAGGCTTAAAACCTACCTCAGAGAGACCTCTCTCTTTAGGTTGCCAGTATTAGTAAAGGGATAAATTAATCTGTTGGCAGTTTAGAGCAGGAATCTCACTGAGGTGATTTGAACTATCTTCTTGGAAAGCTCTTCCTTCTCTACCATTGGTAGGGAAAGCAGTCTCCTGACAGGTACCATAACCTGGGATCATCTTCAGACAAAAGAAAAATAGAATAAAACAAACCCAAGCCTACTTAATTTTCATGCTGATGGCCTCTGGGGATGTGTGGATTGAGAGCAAGCCTTGTGATGACTGCAAGGTCCTTACCAAGCCCATCTTAGTCATAATCTTCAAAGAGTTAAAGGCAGCTTTTTCTCTTTTGTGTCCAGACATGTGCAGGTTCTGGCATCTCTGCAGGCTTACAGTAGAAGACCTATTTTATTCATGCTGCAAAACATCTGGAACCTGACACTTCTCTTGGGCACACAGTCCTAACTGGCAGCATTTGTCTCTGACACTCTCCTTTCAAGACAGAGTCAGCAGGTGATGAGCTTTGTATTCTTTCACTCTTGCAGCTTCAGAGCCTGGATTTCTGTTTCTGCAGAATTTATGAATGGTAAATGCCAAGCCCTTTGTTTTCTTTCAGACCTGTAGTTCTCATGCCAGAAAATAAAGATGAACAACACTCTTCTCCATCCTTTATTTTGCAAGTTCTTACATTGAGGAAATAGACCTTACTGCTGTGCAGTAAGTAAAAATCATAACATGCAGCAGTAAAGACTCCAACATATCATTGTGGCATCCTCCTGGCCCTGCCTGCTGTGTGCATTGCTGCACATGCCAATTGCATATATGATACTGTAACTGCACACCTTGCAGGGCTTGATTGTATTAGGTATAACTGTATAACTTTTAGTGTGATTTTAGCATTTTGGTTAATTAGTTCCACCTCATGAGGCAAAGGTCTCATAATTACACTTTGCAGGATGTTCATTAGCTGAGCAGATTGCTTTCTCAGTTCAGGGAACCTCTAGCAAGGGCTCTGTGGTCACTGTATAAGGATTGTGGCAACAGAAGTGATGATGAAAAGTGTCCTGTAAACCTGTCCTCTCAGTGGACTAAGAGCTCATGTTTGGCTAACATGACTGGACCAAGTCAAGATTCAGAACACTCTTGGCTAAAGCAAAGCCAATTATCTAGCATGAATGGTTTAGCCCTTAGCCTGTTTCCAAACACTTCACTTTTGCTCTGCAGATTGACTCTGATAACTTCACACAAACATTTCACCTAGAGTGGCCTGTGAACCATATACTCTGACTCTGCCTTTGATTACTCCTTATACAGTCCCAGTTCAAGAGCACTCAACTCCAAACACACAACTACTACTATTTCAAAGTCTAGGGGAAAAGCCAAACCTGATCATCACAGGCTTTCAAGAGAGCATAAGCACATCCTTGAAGGCTTGACTGCTTCTGGATCACCTCATTACTGGTGTTATACAGTACAGGCTTTTCCTTCCTTGGTGAATTACTCGCACTGTGAACAACTGCATGTGAGCACCCAGCATGCTAGAGCAGCATCTCTTCTCCCTTTGGGGACCCTAGACTTTACCCTCCTACAGACTAGCTGGGACAAAGGCCATCCTAAAACACCAACCCTCTTCTCTCCTCATGCAAAACCAGGTTATTCTGTTCCCCCAGCATCTGTGAAGTAAACACAAAACCACCTCATTTGCACGGAAGCTTGCTGGAAGTAGAAGAAAGGAACAGAAATATGATCAGCTCACTTTTTCTTTTGAACCAAGGCTTCTCCTGGCACATCTACTGCTGCTCTAAGCAGCTGCCATATAATCATTTTGTAGGCAATTTCTTTTTGAAGTAGGAGGCTGAAGAGTTCATGACTGATCATAGACAACACAACTTGTATTTTTTTGTAGAGACAATCAGACACTGCTATCCCTCAAACCAGGGCATCATGATGGTACTAACTGTATCCCTTTTCCAGCTCTCTTTAATACTCCCTCCTAATAAAGAGTGACTCCTCAGAAGTGCTGTACGTATTACCCACATGTGAATACCAGCTTAGGTTTCATTATGACTAATGTCATTATAGTGAGTTCCAAATGAATTATTCATGATTGGCTCCTTCTTTTAAGGCCTTTGGCATGTGACATGTTTTCCACATTGCCTGCAGAATGTCTGTGGTAGGAAAATGCTCATAGGTGTCCTTGGCAGCTGGAAGCTAAAAATGTAACTGTTTTGCATTGTATTCAATGAGGGAAGCTTAGCATTTATTTTCAAGAAAGTCTTTTGCTCCCCACATATGGTGGTCTTAAAGTCAATATAAAATAGACTGGATGGAGGCTGGTACACCTATCTTGTTTCTTCAAGTGAGATATATGGCCTTACTTTAAAATAAAAGCAAATACCATCCTTATTACTCGACATCACAACTACTACCAAAGAAAGTCTGTCATATTCCCTAAAAATTAAGCAAAACCCAAAAACTCCAATACTCCAAGTCACTTCATTTCTCTTGGCCTCAGACTGACATTTCTAAAGCAAGGAAAAGGATCACATATTTCCTCATCTCTTTCTTCAACCTATGCTTAGCTTTTCTAAGTGAGGAAACCCTTGAGATACAAATGTGCTATTGAATGGGCCCTGAGTTTAGCTGAGACATGGAGGACTTCATGTCAGAGCATGGGGAGGGGATCTGAGGTAGGAAGCAATTTAAGCAGGCTGTCACCATCAACTCCTTCTCTTACCACAGCACAGCTCATCACATTTTTCCATTTGTTGTTCACACACAATACTGTTGGAGGCTTTTCCCTAGAAGGTAGACATTTTCCAGCCTCATACAAAACATCCCCCAGTTTTCTCTCCCCAAAGAGTTGAGTTTAAAGGAGCTAACAGAACCCAAGGTACCTGACAGCTGGAGACTCACAGATTTCTTACATGTAAAAATTGTCTTTGTGTCTAACCTGAGTGAAAACTCCTGTTCCTCTCTTTGTGCTTGAGGATGTGCTTTCTTGTGCTCCCTGGGGCACACAGGCACATACAAGAAAGGTTGGACTGGGTCATGCCAAAGGCCCATCCAACACAGTTTCCTGTCTTTGGAAGTGGCTAGAAATGGGCATTTAGAAGAAAGCATATAAGAAATGATGCAAGTATGAAATTCTCCATATCTTCTCCATTTCAAGCAATTTGTGGTTTAAGGACTTCCTGAGCTGTAGCCTACATCTGCGTCATCTCCTTTAATAGCCCTTTAGAGGCCTTTACTTCCATTTACTTGCTTAGTTGCTGCTTAAACTTTAGATATCTAAGCCACCCCATGCCAAGAAGTTCCACAATTTAATTATGCATTGTGCGAAAAAGTGGATTTTGTTTGCTTACAGCCTGTTGTGCAATCATTTCATTTGGTACTGCTTAGTGTTGTGAGAAAGAGCTAATAACCATTCCCAACAATCATTTTTCCATATCACTATTTATTTTAGACTGGCAAGGGACAGACAATACTGGAAAAACTGAAACTGCAAATTGCAAACAAATGTACAAAGGTTTGCAAGAAAGAACAGAGGGAAAGTGAAGTTATATATATGATAAATACATAAATGAACCATTAATATTTCCTTATTTCTTAAAGCTGTATAAATGTGAGAAAATTTTTCACTCATTTTTTTCTGTGACTACATCTTAAGAATATAGAAAAGTTGCTTGCATCTTTAATACTATATTCATTGAAATAAATGTCCTTATAATACAAGACATTCATATTGTGCAAGTAATATTTGAAGTCATATTAAAGTGAAGTTTCCTTCCTAACAGTTAAAGAATTCTCATTTGCTTTTCCAGCAAAACACCATACAGAAGTATTCATACAACTGCTTGCTTTAAGTATCATGGCAATGTTATCTAAATAAAAAGGCAACAGTGAAAAATTTTAAGAGAGAGATCCACTGTATGATTACTAACTGTTGGTACTTGATGTAAAATATCTAACTTGCAAAAGCACTCTGGCATGTTTTCGGACAAGCCTTATCAATAGCTGTAATGAGAAATGACTAACAAAGGGCTTTCTGTACAAACAGCAAGTGAGATGCTTGCAGACAGAAGGGAATTTATTCTGAAGGAAAAAGAATGAAGCCTAGTGTTCTCATTCACTGGCCCTTCACCTACAGTTGTTTTATTGTTGTTTGTGTGTGTCTTAAGTACCATGAAGAACAGCATATGCTATTACAAGGATATCTTACTTCATCTGACTTTTGTTCTCCATAACCAAGCACCATTGTCATTATCAAATGGAAAAAGTAAACTAGCATTAAAATCCTAGCTTTCATTGTCTTAAATAGTCTCCAGAAAAGCTTACTTGTCACATTAAGTCAAAATTGGAGACACAATATTGTCACAGAACCATAGAATGGGCAGGTTGGAAGGAACCCTCAAGATCATCTAATTCCAACCTCCCTGCACTGAGCAGGGATGCCAATCACTAGACCAGGTCACCCAGGGCCACATCCAGCCTGGCCTTGAACACTGCCAGGGATGGGGCAGCCACAACCTCTCTGGGCAACCTGTGCCAGTGCCTAACCACTCTCTGGGTAAAGAACTTCCTCATAATCTCCAATCTAAATTTCCCCTCCTTCAGTTTATATCCATTCCCCCTTGTCCTATCACAGTCTGACCACTTAAAAAGTCTCTCCCCTTCTGTCTTATAATCCCTCTTAAGGTACTGGAAAACTGTCAGGACATGTTTAGTTTCCAAAAGAGTAACTGTAGTAAATGAATACACAGGTATAAAAAATTTCATTGCTTAATTGTAATTTATAAGTGCAGAAATCTGTTTTTCACTTCTTAAAAATTCTGCTTTAGACAAGGTTAGAAAAAGAAGTTAAGACTGATGTCAGAACTAGAGCAGCAATCACTGGGGAGTGACAGCTTGTTTATCTGGAAGTAACGAGACTGAACTCAAGTCATTGCTGAAAGGCTGCTTATAACATGCACAAGTCTCCTGAGTCCAAATGGTCTGTTTTAGAGCCTTCTCACATCACAGCAAAAGGCCTCCAAAAATTTGCTTCATATTGCAAAAGCACAGAAGAAACAAGTTGAGAATTTTAATTCAAAGTGGATTTATACCCACTGAAAAATTTCCACAAACTTCACCTGGCACTAAGGATCTGCTTCTCCTGCGCTGGCCTTCAAAGGGATCTGTGCACTTAATATCCAGTACAGGGCCCAACTTTGTTCCCAATCTCTTCCCATTGATACTAGAAGAGACCTACTCTGCCACATGGAAAATTTAGTCTAGAGGACCTCATGCGATCTGTCCTCTCTCAGTGACTAAATAAGTTTGGTTGTCTGCACAGAAGCAGTTGTAGGGAGTATGAATGGTACTATGGCATTAATGAGCTGCTTCTTGCTTTCATTTCCATGAGAAAGAGAAATAAGCGAGAACCAAAGACCCTGCTAAAACCAGGCTCAGAGAGATGTAAAAGGCTAGCTGAGTACCCACAAAGTTGCTGTCTACACCATGAAATGTTAAACAAAACAGAACACAAAAGGAAAAAAAAATCAAATCAATAAAGAACAGTCCATGGCAAACAATAGGCCTGCAGGTGTTTGCAAGGGGCAAATTCAATATGAATAGTGGCACTTTTAGAAAACCAGCTATGGCTGAGATGAAACTGAGCAGAACAGAAATTCAGAAGCAAGTGAGGATGCATTTTCAAAATATGTCAGGATTTATTCTGTTCCTAAAAGAACCAGACAGTTAATCCACCCCGTTGGCAGGTGGATGATAGTAGGTGATTCCGTGCAACAACCTCTATAACTATTCTCATTATATTATTCTCCAGATGGGGATAGTGGTAAAGTGAGCATGGGCAGAGGAGAGAGATGGAGAGCCTCTTTCCCTAGCCTGCAATGTAACTGATCATGCAAAAACAAAGGGACACTCAAACAGAATTTCTTGAGTGGGGATGACACACAGCATTGGTTCAAGTGTTTCTGTAGACATCAGCTTCTGCAATGCATGTCTGGGAATTATGGGCACCTCCTTTTGGGGAGGGGGAAAGATAATGACAGGCTTTGTTGCATTTGAGCAATGACTAAGTAGGAAATGAGGTGACCTGGCTTGAGGATGGAAGGTGCATTTCTCAAAGAATTTATAATTCAGAGTGTCTTCTAAATAACTACACCCTTATCTTTCCCCAGAATTCAGTTTTCTGTGAAAAGTTTTTTTTAAAAAAGCATTTTTTTAACTAATTAAATATTTAATTTCTATCTCAATTTCCAATTAGCTTCTACAAAATGCTAAGAAATTTAAGAGAATTAGTTTCAGAATAAGAAATGGTTTGGTTTTTTTTTTCTCCTGTCAGTAAGTCAGTTTTAACATTGTTTGAATTCCTCCACTCCTTTTTTCTCCTAAAACCAAAGTTGACTCATTTCCAGAAGGTGCAGCACTGAGACATGCAGAACTTGACAGCTGGTGGAATATGGTTTCCTCAACATTTCTCTAGCCAGTTCTTGTCATCCATAGCAGGATGAGTTGGTCACATCTGCTGACCTCCTAAAACAGTGTGGCTGCTGTGAGTAATGCTGGTTTTTTCCCACGCAGTGAATAATCCCTATAAAGTATTGCTATCTCAGAGCCTGTTGTTACCACCTACCAACCTTGGAGGGAGAAGTATAGAATAAGGCTGGTTTGTATTTTCAAATAATGGAAAAAACCAGCTATGCTGAAGAGCAAAAAAAAAAAACCTCTCATCTTCCCCACTGACCCTGCAGAGCAGGCTCTGTGCTGCACATTCCTGAGTGCTGGATCCCTTGAGACTGGAAAATTCATCCTTATTTATTTATTTAAATTAAAAATCCTAGTGGTGACCTCAGAGGTATATGTTTATTATCAGCTCCAATGCACTTGTCACAGCTTTGGCTGGAAGGGAAGCCAGGGGAGGATTTAAAAATAATAGTCCAAGAAATTTCTCCGTTTCAAATGTCATTGGTTTTTGTTCTCAATTAGAATACAGATTGTTTTTCAGATTCCAAAGCTTTTGGATTAGTGGTTTTAAGCATGATGTCATTTTCCTATCTATATGGCCACAGCATAGCCTTGCTTTGAGTGTTTGGTAACAACAGAAAAATAACTGTGGAAACCTATATGAAATTCTGCAGGATGTGAATTAGTGCCACACTATTACCAGTCACAGTTCAGGAGCAGACAGGCAGGATCTCTACAAGGGGATGTGTCTATTCATTCTGATCATTTCCAGAAAGTGAGATTTGGCCAAAAGAACCTAGAAAGTCTCTACTCAGAGGCTTACACAGTTACCTGCTTCAACTACCCATGTTTAACGTGCATATGTAAAGTGAAGATAATTTGTCTTTTAAAAGAAAACAGGCAGAAAGAGAACTAGTGGAGCAGTTTTTTTCCACTTCTAACTACATTATATTATTCCAGAGCCAAATTTTATCCATATGTGAATTGCAACCCTTCAATGACTTAAAGTATGAGCCTTTCTTCCCCAAATGCACTTCTATTCCCCTTGCAAAGCAAACAAGACTACTAGAATGTGATATTTGTATTAGAATTAGCATTGCAGAAGTTCTCAGTGTCCTTAGTGATCTTATTCAAGTTATTCAGTACAGTTATTATCAAAATTACTTAAGGACAGTTCTTATCCCTCAGAGTCTCACTCTCACCTTAGTCTAAGCACAAGAGTAGAGGGTGAACACCAAACTGGGATGAGAAGACAATAGTAAAAAGGTAATTTGAGAAGATAAAGGATAACACAATAGTTAAAAGGTAATTCAGCTATAAGATCAAGTCAGCAGCTGGCCAACCCTCTTGTAAGCTACATGTGGATAGCACAGGTTTGGGTTTTCCAAGGATTTGAGTGGGTTTGCATATTTCATTATTGGTGGCTTTGCTGCTTGTGTCAACAACTGGCTCAGCAGCAGTGGGTTTGTAGATACTTTATTTTCTTATGGAGACATTTCAACGAGCCTGTCAGGCTGCCTTGTGCTTTTGGATCATCAACTGTCATATGTTCTCAATAAAAATCTACCCTTAGCTGTCTCTGCTGATCCTGAGCAAGTGGCCTTGGAACATAAAAGTCTTCTCTTGCCTGTTCAGAGAAAGCCACATGCGAAGGGGTCCTGGGATGCTGCAGCCTGCTGGGGTAGTTGCCATTTATTTCCCCTTAGCTCCACCAAACAGCACTTGATGGACACCAGGTGAGAAAACAGGCAGTCTAGCCCATCAGAAACATCCATGGTCTCCCCCCTTCCCAGAAGCCAAGGCACACATGCACACTGCATGTAAAACAGTTCAGTTCATATTTGAAGAGCATCCTAAAAAGCCATCTTGCCGACTCTCCCTCAATGTTCTATGCCAAACTCAGTCATACTGGAGTGATAATAGCTGACAGGAATCAGTTCAGTTTGGCTGAAAAGGAAGCATCTTAAGGAAAAAATATGGTTTTAGAGGCCCACCCAAAAATACAAAGGCTGGACTCTGTCTGAGAGCAGAACTTGGCCTCCTGTCTCCACTCCCACAAAAAATGCTTGTAAATGTTGTGTTCTTTGGGCTGTACTTTTTTCCCCTGCATTAAAATCTTCGTGAATTTAGTGCTTATAAAACCAAGGGGCTGATAGCAACTGGCTAGAACCAGATGTTAGGAAGACTGGAGCATATCGTACAAACAGATCGTGCACATATAACTATTCAGAAGTATGTAGCTGCATTACTTATTCTCAGTCAGGTTACAGAACAGATTGATTTCTGAGGCAATATAAAAACATTATGCTGAAAGCTCAGGGCCTGGGAAGAAAGGGAAGGGGGGAAGGTGGAGATATCTGTAGGTATCCACAGCTGTACTTTGGGAGAGAAGAAATATATTCCCTTTCCCTCATCTTTTGCAGCTCTGTCCTTCCCTGCCGTCCCAACTAGCAGTGCATGGCGAGCTCAGCATGGACAGATGTAATGCTCAGTTACATCTGTAACCAAGCAGGTTGCTAAGCCTTTGGAGGAGAATGAATGTCCCAGAGTGGGGGACAAGATGACCTCCCAGGACATCCAGCACCACATGCCCCTGATGTGGAGCATTGAGGACTACACTTTAGCCACCACCATTCAGATTGCACACAGATCCAAACACTTTTAGGAGTACTCATACCAGCAATATGTGCCTGAAGAATCAGCATTCCTTTCAATAAAGCATGGAAGGTAACTAGTGCAATCTGCCAGTAAGCCTCATGGAAAGGCAAGCCTGTGTAACTGATTCCCTTAAGGAATATGAGCTGTTAGTTTTAATGGCATGAAGGGGTTTTGGTTTTGTTTTTTGTTTGGGGTTTTTTGGTGTTTGTTTTTTTTTAAACAAAAAATGGATCCATTTTATTGACTTAGGCTGAAATGTTTCTGTTTATAGATGTTGCTCTTTGAGATTTCTGTTAAAAGATTTAAACAACCTTAAAACCTCTTCCTCTGATCCCATATTTCCAGCTCCATTCAATGCATTCCCAGTTGGCTTTACTCAAACATCAAAACCTCACATTTGGCCTTCCAGGCTCCCCTTAACAACACAATCTTCCTCATTGCAAAAAATTCCAGAGCCTTGTAGTGTTTTGGTCCTAATGAAGCCCCTTATGAGCCTTTTTTCTACCACACTGCCAGCCACTCTCTACTGACCATCAAGCAACAACATACAACACAGCCACAACTCAGCTTCTCATATGAATCAATTTTCCCTTTGATTTCCATGTCTCAGACTTTGAGACTAAAAGGAACCATCATATCCCTCACTCAAGCTTTTGCACTCCATCTGATGGTGTGCCACCAACAGTGTGATATCCACCACTGGTGGGTTGGGATTGCAGCAGGAGATTGAGTACCAGCAATACCTCAAGCCTCGGTTAGGATAGGGATTCAGTGGGTGAGACCTTCTCATGATATTTCTCCATGAACTTACTACATGCTACAGTCCTAATGACAACAAGCCTGGTAACTTCATCCCAAATACAATTCTTTCCCAGCTAGATCCAGCAATCACTGCAGTCTATGCAGAACTTCAGAGTTTCTGCTCCCACTATATAGCAGTAGTAGCATACCAGCAGACACCTTTCCCAAGTGCTGTGTCCCCTTCAAGTCCACACTCAGGACACCATCAGAGTCTTCATCTTTCTTCCCAGGCCATGACCACATGCCACAAGGACTTCTGCTACTTCACGAGACTTCACCTGAGTTCACTTTGACACACATACCACTCACCTTATTTATCTGCTTTGTCCAAATTATGGAAGGACTGAGCTCTATGATCTTCTTTAGTCATCTATGCAGCATGAACTGGGATCACAGGTTGCAATCATTAAGTAGAGCCTGGGATGAGAAGAGATGGGAAGTTAACAGTAGTATTGATCAGTGTGGTGGTGGGTGCAATTTTATTCTAGTGACTCAAACTTGGCAAGCAGAAAAGTTGCAGTGTATTAAACTGTGAAGAGTTTACAAGAGCTGAACATCTAAAATATAGCTCTGAGAAATTACTTTTCAAAGCAGGCAAGCAAGAGCTTCTCAGACAACTGGGAGAATATTGTTTTCACAGGAAACACTCTGTGGGTGTGTTATAAGCTCTGTTCTTTGGCCTGTCACCACATTACTTCTGCACTTCTTGTATTCCTCCCTCTTTTCTCATACTCAAGAACTGTCCTGTAATACAGCAGAAGTGCATTTACAGCTAAAATTACAAAAGTGGTCCATTATGTTTTTTAAGGTAGTAAAAAGGCTGCTGTTTGTCACAGCTGTCTAGAGCCCTGAACACCTACAACTGGCAGAGCCACCATCCCTTTTCCTCTCCTCCACCCAGGATGAGTCTGTGTATGTGTGCACACAGATTAAAGCTATGTACAAACAGTTCTTTTAATGTGCTCTGTGAAGAAGGGGGGGGGTGTGTAAAAAAATGGTGCTTCAGCAAGGCAAAAGGTCAGAGCATTCCTAAGCACTTATTTCAGAATAGCTTTGGTTCTGCTGTCGCTTCCTGGCTTCCCACAGCAGCCACACCAGCTTTCCTATCTCACAGGGCAGGGGGAGCATGGTGACTCATATCAAGGAGACTCTTTCCAGAAATGAAAATTCTCAGCATGTTCAGCAGGAAAGTTGCAAAGAGATGGGAGAGGAGCAGCAGACCCTCGTGGTAGAGCCAACTGTCACAGGGCCAAGTTCAGAAGCCCAGAAAGACCCAGCCCTATATTGCTCCAAGCCAACCCCTTTCCCTGGGAGAGCTCCCAAATCCATCACGTAGACACACCATCCCCTTACCTCTTCTGCAGCTTCCCCAGGGAAAGTTAGTTGTCACTAACAGCAGGGATAGATAATTCCCAGGCACCTCCCAACATTCAAACTACATCTAGGCAAAAGTAAAACTTCACGACAAAGTAAACCACCTCCCTTCTGCTCCTCCCAAAACCTTTATAAGCTCAGGTTCACAGCTTTCAGCCTGATTGGGTGTTTGTTAAAAAAATTGACAAAGCCCAGCCCAGGCCCTACTTCAATTAATTATGTTAACTGTGTTTTCCCTTTGTCAGCTGTGTTAAGGACTCCATAGGTGTGGGACACCTTCAATAACAGGATGTTCAACCAAAGTGTTTCTGAGTTGTGTCTATCTCATCAGAAACCACCAAGTGAAGGAGTCTGGGGGCAAAATCTCTATATATGAAACAAAGGTCTCATGGCTGTTTGGAAGCTCCTTCTCTTTTACACTGTGGTCATACCTCTCTGCTTCAGAACCAGTTGCAGCAGGCTCAGGTTATGATCTGATGAGGCTCCCACAACTAAGTTATCAGAATCCCTCTTTTAGAATTGCCTGGCAAAAGGCAGATCTCAGTGGGGGTGGGTTCAAGTGGCAGGCCATAGGGGAGAGAGCAAAGGGCTTTCTGTAAGGTCTCTCCAACTTCAGGCACAGGCTCACTTCTGCAGATGAAGTACTTGCATTGGCTTTAAAAATCAGGCAAGGACTTGGAAGGGTAGAGGAAACTCTAATTTATTACTGCAAATGCTGAGCTGTGAGGTCTGTTTCAGGCCTGAATTTCAGTCTGGAGCAGTATTAAATCATCCATATCAGTCTAATTAACACCTTCTACACTACAAGGGAAGACAAGGCAGTTTTATGCTATTAACTGAACCTAAATGGGTAGACAAAGCTAAGGGTGGCTCTGCTGGTCTGGGCACAGTTTAAAAGTTTGCACTGATTCTAAGCTGCCTTCAGCTGAACTAGTGCAACTGAACAAAACATCTTTTTCCTGTGGAAGATTTAATGGTCTCATCTAATGGCCAGTAACTTGAACTCACTCTTAGTTACTGGGCATGGGGCAGCTCAGGATACTGTATTTGAAAGGAAAAATATATGAAGAGCAAGCTCTTCAGAGCAGAGGAGGGCTCCTCTCCTCTCTCTGTTAGGTCTGCACAAGCCTCAAGATGGAAGTCTATTCACATTTGAGGCCTTTGGGTGCTTGTGTCATATAAATATTTACAAATAACATAGGGAGAGTGAGAGCAAGAGAATAGTCATTTTTCTCAGTGGCTTAGGGTTAAGTACAGGGCAATGGCATCTTAAATCCAGATGTTCTCCTTTTGGGATTTGCCCACGAGGCATATTCTCATGAGATTTCTCTGGCGTTTTGATTTGGATAGTAGCAAGCACTTTTGCCCAATGATATCATGAGCAGATGACTCAAAATGCTCAAGGATTTTCTTTGTAAATTCCAGCAGTTTATTTTATGACTAACACGGGGAAGAAAGTCTTGCAGATTTCATCTTCTCATCCTTCTGTGTTTCTATTTTCAGTGAAGTTTTCAAGGATACTGAACTTGGCCCGCTAGCAGATTTATTTAAATTTAAATATTGTATATAAATAAAAATATTTCATTCACATGAGTGTGTGTGGGAGCTGTTCCCAAGGTACTGCTGGAACGACTTATTCTGATGAAGAGAAAGAGACAATGCAGATGGTGGGGCTGCCCCTATGGGACAGTAAGATAAAATAAATATAGGAAAACCCTTCCCATAGCAGTTGTAGTAGGATATGCTATTTAATGCCATCTTATCACCTGTGCTGGAAAAGAATGGCTCTGTAGTCACAGTTCTTGCACCTTTGGCCAAAGGAGTAGGAGTGTCCAGATCCTTTCTATAAATGCCCTGCCTGTGACAGGGGAGGGTGGAAGCACTCACAAAGATGCACATCATTTACCAGCTGTGAGTGCAGGAGCAAGAAGCATATTTAAAGACCCAGCAAACACCAGACACCAGAACTGGAGCAAATAAATACAGGAAATTCATTGGAGGTGAAACTGGGCTGACTTGGCCAATGCAGTTTCACAACATCATCAATTCAAGGCTTGCACAGGGGTGATTTTTCTATCCATCCAATTCACTAAGGAGTTGCACGCTACTTTGGTGGATTTTCTGCACAATTACAGATTATTGCCATGGTAACAGATGCATCACATGACAACTTTGTTACCTCAGAGACAAGAAAGAGCTGCTTAAAGAAACAGGCATCGCCCAGAAATAGGAATATTTATTTTCTTCTTCTTTTTTTTTTTTCTCTTTGCCTCATATTATTTTAAGGGTCCTCCCTGATTTCCTCATAGATGCAGATTCCATCATTTTGGTAGTTAAAAAATGTTTCTGTGACCAACTGATAGTGAGAGGGAAAAGTATGACGAGGGAGAAAATAACTAAGAAACACAACGTATGTTTGAAGAAGAAAAAAAAATAGAGTTCCTGTAATTTTGGGAGAAGCAAAATGGCTTATTTCCTCCCTCATCAGCATCTCTCTCTAGTGCTGCCATTTTGTTTTTATTAAGTTAAAGAGTATTGAAACACTGATAATAATATTATTTGAGAGAAATCCCAGATCCCCTGAAGTCAATGCTACTTTACCATTGGTTTGAAGGTGGCCTGAAGTTCTCTCTCAGGCCATATTCCTCAGTCAGACAGTTACATCCTTCCCTGCTGCAGGTACCTCCAGAGCACCAGCCACAGGTTAGTTTAACTGGCCAAGGAAACCCATCAGATAATACACTCTTGTGTAGTTTGTAATTATTCTTTACACTTACAAAAAGTAGTTGTTCAGTGGTGATTTATTGCTGTCTCATTTTTTAGGCAATTTTAAATTAAGAAGCTTCTTTTAGAAAGCCTCACAAGGAAAGCTAGCCACTTCGGATTTTTAATTCCAGTTGCCAATTTATTCTAATTTTTCAATGCATAAGGTATAATAAACCCTTCAATTTTTCACTACTATTTTACAACCTACTCTCCTGCTAACTGTTATCTCCTGTTCACCCCTGGGGAGCACAATGGAGCCCACTCACAGACTGCACCAGGCTCAGCACTGATGGCACAAACACCTCTCCCCAGTCCAACCCTGCACCCTGGCCCTGCAGCATCTCCAGTGCCCACCCCACAGAACCCACCCCAAAGTCACCCTGCTCCCCTAGTGCCAGGAGCCAGCAGTGGTAATTAAAGACCTTCTCACTCCCAGGCTGGTGCTCAGACAGCCAGACCACTTCAGCCCACAGTGAATATCTGATTAATTAAAGGCTTATAATTATCCTTCATGGCTGGAATTTCCCAAAGACCTTCATGGGCTGAGGTGCACAAATCCCATTGATTTGAATGGGAGATTGGAACCAAATCATTTTTGTCCCTTACTGGGAAGCCCCCTGTACACCAGCAAAGTATAGCATTTCCTTTTCCTAGGTTTGGACATATTTTCCTGGGCTGAAGCTTCAGAGAGGGCTGGGAAATTATTCATGCACAGAAAATACTGCTGTGTCCCTCTGTGCTACCAGCATCACTGCTCATGCTATGGGTTTGCATGGCCAGAGCTCAGAGCTGGCACTGAGCTCTGCCTCACCCCTCAGAGCTATTCCAGATTTACCCCAGCATATAGGAGAGCAAGAATCTGGCCCACAGTGTTTGTGCAAATAGCCTCAGCAATGAGGACTAAGGAAGAGAAATGCATCAGACTTGTGAGAGAAACCCAGGGGTTTTTTCTTTAACCCCCCCAAAGCCACCTCTGCATAGGACATTTTTGTTAACAAGGCCACTGCCTTAATGTGGTTTTCTTCAGTTAAATATTTCTGGTAAACAAAATTCTGTTGTACGGCTTAATTTAGAACTGTTATTTTTTTACTTGTTGTTTTTATTTGACCACATGGAGCCCAGTGACTTGTAACCCAGTCCCTCAGCCTATTTTTAAATCTCATGCAGACCTTTTTCAGTCATTTCTGGTGTTTTTTTTTAGAAGCATGAGAATGGAAGGACCAAACAATGTTTCTTTATCACAGAAAGCTTTTGTTTGACATGCACACAGGAACACAAGTGAGATGAGTTTGTTCATCTCTCAGCCAAGGCTCTGGCAAAGAGGAAATCACAATTTTTTAGCAAAGGCTCCTAATATTGTAATTTCTGGATCATGTTAGCATTCAATGGGAGATATGCACACTTATCCCATGGTTCACATCCTGGTCCAAATTATGCAGAGGACAGCAGACAAAATTGGACAGCCCAGTTACTGCAAGCTGTTCACCATCTGAACAGCTGGTGTGCACAGGACTTACAGGCCTCACCCTGACTCCCTGCTTTCCCTGATTCCCCCCCCCATCCTCTGGTCTTGTGGTAGTGTTGATACCAGCAGCATGAGAAACCCTTAGTTGAGGCAGTAGTGATGACAGGCTGCAAGACACAACATGGGGATGCCTTCAAGTGTTGCTTTCCTGATGCTAGAGGTCAAGCTGTGCTAAATTGACTTGGAAAAACTCAGCAAGATCTCACCTAGGTGCCACCTCAGGTATTTTCTAGATCATCCCAACCCCCACTTACTTGTTTGAGCCCAAATAACCCTTTGGCTTCCACTTGGTAACAAAGAAAGAGGGGATATAGTGAAGGGGGAGAGAGATGCTTTTAGTCCCTTAGCAAAGCAAAAACAGAAAATCAGCCGTTTGAAATGTCCCAAACTTAAACAGGGCATTAGGCAGAGTTAACAGACTAGACCTCCAAGCCATCAGAAATTCCCGGCTGAATAAAAGATTGATTTCAAAGACTCGAAGATACCTCAAGGCCAGCATTTCCAAAGAAGACAGGAGCTGATTGGAGCTGAAGCATTCCTCTTGTTCAGTGCATTTGAGTGAGCACTTTAAGTCTCCAAAGATTGAACTATAAAGAGAAATTAGTTTATTAATAATTCACAGGCTCCAAGAAGAAAAAATGTCAAAAGCATAGGCTCACGAACAAAGCTGATTTTATTTTCCCTGTTTAGAATTGAGCAACATGTAGAAAAGTGGAGAGTGTCAAGCTCAAAAATTTAATTCAGGGCTTTCTCTCTTCCTTCCCTTTAACCCAAGCAAGCATATATTCTGACTTCCTCATGAGCACTGAAAGTTCTTCAAATCCCAAATGGTTTATGTGAAACATTAAAAGCACACTATCATCTTCAGCTCTTTAATAGTTTAGGACATTTTCATGGCACAGTTATTATCCAATAGCTCTTAATTGCAGCTTGTACATTTCAAGACAACACATTCAGAGACTGGAGTAACAGAGATTTTAGACTGCTCATCCAGGAACATGGTTACACATACACTTACTTTAAGCACATGCCTCACCCCACTTCACCAGGCATATGAAATCTGTAATATTCATATGCTTAAAATCAATTGTGATACTCCTTAATGGCTGGCAATTTGGCATTATGATTCTATGTTTGTCCCTTATAATTTTGGTAATTACTTGATTATAGGACACTAGATAAACGCAGGAATTGAAGAACATGCTTGTTAAAATACACTAAAAGATAGGCAAAATAGGGAGGTTGTTAATTTAAGATAAAAAGTCTTCCATTGCCCAATGGAGAAATTACAATCAGAGTAGGGTTGTCTTCAGAATTTTGCCTCCCTATCTTCAGCTGAATATTGTAAAAGTCCTTGTTTCTCTATACTGGAGAGATGAATGCAAAAATCTGGAACAAAAGAAGAGTTTAAAAAATAAGAACATTGACTCAGAACTGGATTTGAAGTTTTCATTTCTCATTGGAGAAAAGTAAATTGAAAAATTTTTAAAACAAAATCTTTCAAAAATTTTCCTGGGAAATATTTACATCCTTCACCTAGGCTTTTAAGAAACATGTTGCATCATCAGTTTTTCACCCTCATCTACAGATCTCAAAGTGCTTTTGCAGCCCCTGTAAAGTCAGTAGCTCTCACATCATCACAGGACTACTGAAATTACATGTGAAAAAGGCCATAAGGTTTCTGCATCCTTACCAGTGCAGGTAAGTTCATAGCAGTAAAGACTATACATGGACCAAAAAGTCCATAAAGACCAAGACAAACCCAACATGAAAACAGGAGGATGCCTACTAACTTCTCTGGTATTTCCAAAGCTGATATGAAAGCTGCATGCACAGAGGGCATCTCCTAGCTTCTCCAAGATCCTGGCGAAGGCAATTGCACAGCTAAACAAAGCTCACTTTCCATCCCTTAACTTCATCTCACTACTACAGATTGGACCATTATGGAATATAATTAGCCTCAGTTTTACACATAATTAGTCCTGCAAAGTTTGATTCAAATAACACAAATTTGCAAATCAAGAGTACAATTAAATTTAGCATGTGGCTGTTGGGGAATCTTCTCTAGTTAAGCAGCAGTGGGTGATGGCAGGTCTGCAAATGTGGGTCCTGATCCTGATCACCAGTCCCTGTCTTTTGTACAGTGTTGTATAGACTCCCCTTGCAGCACAGGTTGAGGAAAAGACCCCAGGCAGAAGCAAAGGTAATTTAAAGCATCTAATCTTGGTAGCTGGGACATGGCAACTCTTCCTCATAAGGCAGTTAATGCCTGAAAGTTTAAAAACCACCCTAGCTCTTAACAGAGTGTTTTGCTAGCAGCCTCATCCTTACAGGAGTGTGTCCAGGAAGGAGGGTTCTGCATTGCTGATGAACTGTATGAACAAGGCAGTTTGCTCCCAAATGTGCTTTCTGGGAGAGAAAACTAGGGCATTCTCCTTGTGCTTTTCCAGAGGTAAGAAATTAGCTACTACTAGCAGGCTTTTTCTCCCTAATCTCAGGAAAGAGAAAAGCCTCATACCATGACCCAACCTCCACAAGGAAAAAACAGATTATGAGTTAGAATTACATTATTAATGGGTCAGTCCTATTTGGTTCTCGGTTTCCATTATATTGAATCACAGTATTACTGCTTTTGGAAAGAATCCGATGATAAAGAAGGCCACCTCCCAGCAACCAATGAGAACAATAAAAGTGAAAGAAGAGGCCAACCATAATCATCCTAAAGAAAATCCACCAACACCAGGGCCCTGAAGCAGCTGTGATTCCCATGGGCCTCTGCTCTGACTCAGAACCTGGGCTGCAGCCGGTGCTCATCCCCCTGGATCACACTCACAGCCAACAAACTGTTGCTCTCTGAATGTAATACTTTTAACCATGTGAATTTTTTCCCCTAAAGATAATTACTTATTTTACCTCTGAATGAACCAAAGTGGAACTTGTTCCAGAGCAGGACTAGAAGAATGCAAAAAAAATTATAAACCCTTTGCAACATGACTTTCCTTTTTTTCCTTCTCTTTGTTAGGAATGTGTAGCCAGGAGATAGAGATCATTGTCCTTTCTGCAAGTTCCTCACAAGACACAGAGCTGATAGTGCATGAAGAGCAGAACAAAGCAAGTTTAGTTGCTCTTGGCTGCTCTTAGTTGTTTCCTAATATTCTGCATCACTCAAGCAAAGGATTAGGCTTTTGTTGCTGTGATAGGTGAACTGCAAGAGATGGAGGTTCAAATTCTAGGGTTACTATTTTATCCTCTCCCAAGCCAATTTCCTTTTGGCTCCAGCTGGAGTCCTTGAAATCCAGGGAAGTTTTGCCTGACTATGGAGTGAGTAATGATTCCTGGAATCAACCTTTGGAGATAATACCAAATTGAATATCTTTGCTAAATTAACTTTCCTCCTAAGGTCATCTCTGTAACACTCAAGCACATGATGTGTTATTTTCAAAATGTGCCAGTCTCTATCTGTTTATCATAAGGCCAATATATGAATTACTTTTCATTTTTCCACAAGGCATGTATGATTTCAGGTTGTTAGGAGTCCTTATCCATACCTCCACTGGACAGATGTGTTCCTTGGGAGCGGTTGTCCAGGGTTTGGCGGCAATAACCCACTGCAGGCAGCAAAATCAATCCCAACAAGTTTCAGAGGGACCCTTCCAAAGCTCCCTGGCATGTGACAGAGGGCTGCTAATGAGAGGGAGAGATCATATTCATTGCATGAGTGACAGGTGAAAGGAAAGATTAACGTTAGCATACACCTGCTCTTTGGTGTCCCAATTAAGACCTCCTACTGTCAGCAGTAACATAAGATGCAAATCAGCCAGTGCCCTTCCCCCTCCTCCAGGAAGGCTGTAGCAGGATTTGGAATAAACCACAGTGTGAAAAGAAATGCAAAAGCTTGAATGTTCTCCTTGCTCTGTGGGTTGTTTGCTTGCTTCCTGGCTCTCTCCCTTTCCTGCCTTTTCCTCACCACCCTTCACCTCATTGTTCTCATCTAAAGAGGGAATATGACCTGTTTCAGCAAGGGATGCCTGCCCTGGGGACAATCCTGGGGATAGACTCGAAAGCCATGATTTGAATTGGCAATATTTATCCCTACTTTAAATTCATCTGAACCAACCTTGCTCAAACCACTGGCAATAGACAGAGGAAATGGGTGGAAATACCATCAAAGGACATATGTGGAAGGAAAAGGAGGGGGATGTTCATCAGCTTATCCTGCACTGGGTCTAGGGAACTGCTTCTGAGGCAATATTTTAATGCAACATTGGCAATCTGCTGGAATATTGCAAATCCATGAATAGCTCTCGTGAGTGCTTTTCCAATATGTCCATACTATCCCTTTTTGTCTCCTCCTACTGTCCAATATGGATCAAATATTGCTTATCTGATGGAATTACAGCTGCCAATGTATTGCAGACTTCTACTCAGAAGTAATTGTCCTTTCAGCTTTCTTGTAGCTGTTGTGTAAGGGGAGAAGCAAATCCAATGAAAAAAAAAAAAAAAGGAAAAAAGAAAAATAAGGAAAAGTTGGATGAATTTGCATCCTTTATTCGATGAAGGAAAAAAATGGTTAAAGAAGGTTTGAAAATGACTTTTTAAAGTGGATTAAAATTCAAATTGACAATAAAATTTTGGGTAGGTCTCCAGAGATGAGACCTCCAGGACCCCTGCTTCCCTTTCTCCCTCTCAGCCCAATGGGCAGAGGTGACTGCTGTGTGGCAGGCAGACAGCCAGGGAACTTGGCCTTTCCTCCCTCCTCCCAGCTCTTCTGGCTGTTGGAAAACATGCATCAATTTGTTTTTCTCCCTTCAGGCAGAAAATAAAATTGGCTAAAAACCTCCCAGCAGGAAGCTCTGTTTAAATTTTCCCAAGGGGAGGGGGCAACTCAGCAAAGTCAGAATTTTCCTGCAGAAAATTTCAATTTGCGTAAAAGCAAATTTTTATTAGAACAATTTCTTGACAGGAAACATCTAGAAAACCCATTTCAGAGCTTTATTGGCAGAAAAATGAACTCCTGCATTTCACAACCTTGGACTCTCTTCTCCTTCAGTAAACTGTCAGCTTTTGACCACACAATTCAAAATACCTCAAATCCTTTAGGTTGCTGGCCTATTGCACTTTCTATCTGGCATGACTTAGCCCAAATCATCTGAAACAATTACATACACTCAAAGTCCTAAGAGCTCTAGAAACTCTGATACATAGGAAGGGAATACATTTCATGGGATACTCTCTAGGTCATCTATTTAGTCTTGAAATCTTTTGACAATATCCATAGACAGGGGATAAGTGGAAAGCAATAGCTCTATGGCTCAATTTCTCAAACTCCTACTTACACTCGAATTAGAGCTATGAAATCCTCTTTCTCCCAGTGGTGCTGTGAGACTAAATTCTTCAGTGGCACTGAAATGCCTTCAGATAATAATGCTGAGTGCTTGCATGGGTACATAGAAAGATGGATGGTGTGTGTCCTTAGCTCCCAGAAACCGTTAAGTCCCATTGCTCTGTAAACCTATCTGATCTACTAGCTCTATTCTCCAAAGTTGTTTGCATCCAGTTTTCTTCTCTGCATCCATATTCAGTGGACTTGGAATCAGCAAACTTAAAGAAAGATTCAAAAAGATGTTTTTGAGAAAATCTACCAGAAAGAGGACACAGCACAGACCTGGTTCAGGGCAGGGTCTTGCTGCTGGTGGGCACCTTCTCAGGTTCTTCCCAGCCTGCTCTTCCAATTCTCTCTGCTGCTCTCAGCTGTGGACTCGGGGCAAGCACCAACAGATACCAGGTAAAAACTCTGCAGGTAACAGCACAGCAAATACATATTAGGAATTTTTCCTACCCCTAGATATTCATCATCCTTTCCTTCCCTCTCCCAACCCACCTGACGTTCCCACTCCTCTGTAGCTGCTCTGTCAAAAAGAGCTGAACTAACCTTAACGCTTTTCCTAGTGGTTTTCCTAAATCAAATCATTCTGAGAACACTGAATGACAAGGAGCTGGGGCACAGTGTCCTCAGCCAGCCTGGCTTCCAGCCTGATCCACAGCTTTACCCCAGCTGTTACTCCACTCTGGATAGTTATGGACTCCCAAGAAGGTGTACGGGCGGAAAGGGGAGAGTGTGTGGTGCCTGGCTTGGGATGAGACTGGAATGGACAGAAAATTTGTGCATAGCCATTATGCAGAGACATGAAAAAAAGAAAGAAATTTGCATTTATATATTAAAGGATGTTAATTTGCTCAGAGTAATTTTCCATAGATTTTATTGATTGACTTCAAGCTTTGAGGGTTTAACTGCCATGTCAGTTTGCCCACTTTAATTTAGCATGTGGATGACTTATAACAACAAGATGGTTTTATCACTTCAAACCCTTCCTAATTAAGGATAGACAAAAGAGGTATAGAGAGAAGGCTCTGGGTGAGTACATTCCTTTTTGCTTCTTTTTCATCCTGGAAAAGCTCTTAAAACTTGTGAGCTTCAGTAAATTATTTGGAAAACTCTTAAATACATAGGCATAGCAGCAGCACAAAACAACTGTGCAAAGCTAATATATCTCACATAAGTGGAATTATTGCAATAACGATTGCTCCAGATTTAGAACAAGAAAAATAAATATCACTACAAAAGGTCTTCATTGGTGTCTTCAACCTCATCATTTTCTGCTGCTGTGATTCAGCCATTAAAGTGTAAACATGCTAGGAAGGAAGTCAAATTTTTACAAAAGGAAAAAAAGAGGGATCAAACCTGGCTGGGATCAAACAGGGATACAATCATTCTGCCACTGGCTTAGCTTACAGTGCTGGGCAATACATTGGACACCTCTTTGCTTCCTTTGTCCATCTGTAAACTGTTAAAACAATTCTCACCATAGCATCCAGGAGAAATCAATCACCGAGACTGAACTGAACCAAACAGCAGTTAAGTTTTTGGATGGAAGACATAATAGAAACACAAATATTTTTACTTGAAGTGTTATACTGCCCTCCGTGTAGACTCCACTGGTGGTGACGTTAAACAATGCACATTCTCCTTGCTTTCAGGACAGACTGTGCTTTCACACTTTTTTCAGAGGATTATATAGCAATAACATTTGCTTTGTCCTGAGCCCCTTGTGAGGTTGCACCCAGTAACAGGCATTGCAAAACTCCAATTTTTTAATTCTGAGAGACAGCCCTGGTTACTGTCTAGCAGCTGCCTTGCAAGCAGACCTCCAAGCACCTCTATGGTGAGCAATCTTAGAGACATCCTGGCAATTAACTGACCTTGTCCTGCCCCTTCACTTGCATACAACAGCAGTACTGCCAATTGTAAGCACTTGACATCATGGAGTCAAGCATCTAAAGCAGGTATGACAATGCTTCACAGAAGACTTTGAGGTCTTTAAAAGGAAGAATATACTTACATTGTCCTCATGCTTGACCTCTGGTTTTGGTCACACTTTGAATCCTTCCTCTGAAATCACTTGGACTTGAGTCTTCCTTTGGTTTTCCGAATGACAGCACAAAGCACAAGTTCATTCTAAAAGTGGGCAACACCGTCAGGTTCTCTAGAAAGCAAGTAAAAATCACCATATTTGTTCAATATGGAGAAAGCCATGAAACAGTCTGTCCAGATCACCTCTTGTGGGTGAATTTCTCCAGGGACTGACCAAAGAGCCATGGTGTGGCAGCTAGCACAGGGGCCGAGACACATGATTCCACACAACAGCAAGTAAATCAGAAGGGTTTTTAGCAGAGTTGTACCACAGATAAAAAGATTTCTGCAATTCAAGGAATTCCCTTTCTTATAACATTTTGGAACAAGCATCCTCTTTATATTGAATACTAGCTAAAATATTCCAGAGTTTATTTCCAATAAATCATACAGAGAGAGTAGTTTAGGATTCAGCTAGAATTTGAATCATAGAACAATCAGAGTTGGAAGGGACCCACAAGGATCATCAAGTCCAACTCCCATTAGGCACAGGACAAAAACCCCAATATCACACAAGGTGACAAAGGGCATTGTCCAAGTGTCTCTTAAGCTCCACAAGATTTGGAGCCATGACCACCTCCCTGGGGAGCCTATTTCAATGCTCCACCACCCTCTGGGTGAAAAACTTTTTTCTAACATCCAGCCTAAGCTGCAAGCTACAATAATGATGGCACTGCCTAACTTTCCATCAATGCTGTCAAAGGCCTAGAGACAAAACAGAGGGTAACACTGAAGTCCTGCCAGAAGTCCCTGCTTCTCCTGGCTCCCAGTGCAGTGTCCTAGTCACTTGGCTGCACTCTCTTCACAGATATAAAGCTGAAGACTCCATATCTGCCTGTGCTCAAGGATGCTTTCCTTTGCTGTACACCTTCAACTACCTAACTTGAATGAACTATTGTGTGGCCCAAGCACAAAGCAATGTATGTGATAACTTCCAATGTCTTGCTAAGCACTTTTGTTCAGAAATTTTCTTCCAAACCTCTAAGTCTGGCCACTCTTCAGTGGCAGCCTTGGCACACAGAAATGATAGCACATCATTTATCTGTAAGCTCTGCGACCTCCTCAGCTGTGCACACACCAAAGTTGCTTGTGAATCTCCCATTGGTCCTGACAATGCTTTCAATTTAGCAAATGTTTATGTGACTCTTGGTTGGGAAAGGATGGAAAGAAGTCCAGGCACATCACTCTAAATAGATCTGTGGGTAACACTTTAGCTACACATTGAACTTAGATTTAGTAGCATCATTATTGCATGTAATGTTTATTTTATTAGGTTTATTTTATTAGTGTGCCCACAGCAAAATGTAAGCCTTGTCTTTGTCAACTCAAAAGGCACCCCACAAGAGGCTCTGAGTAGAAAAATATGGTGCACTTCATTTTTTCCTTTGGAAAAGCCAAGCAGATGCTGATGAGTGGATAGTCACAATAAGTGTGTGTTTTGAATACAGTGCTAAGCTCTGAAGCTCAGCTGAGTTAACTTGGTGGGAAGTTGGGTTTAATTTGATCCTGCCTCTGAGTGTTCATAAAATGATGCAATTCAGCTTTAACCAGATGAGTAGTATCATCAAAATACATTATTTAAATCCCACCCCCTCAGCCATGTGGCCAAATTGGAAGAAGTGTCACTTAAATATCTTCTTCCAGGCCAGGAAAAGATCAGTCACACTTTAAATTAAGTGTCTCAAGTAAGGATTTAATTTAGACTTAATAAGACAGAGATTGTACGTTAAATACCATTGGGTTATTAAAACCATATTCATTGAGGTTTTACAGCTATGTCAGGACAATATGCCATAAATGGAAAAACTGCTAACAAGGCACAGTTATTGATTCTGACAACATGTGCTAGATAGGATACATTCATACGTTCAATAAAAATAAGATAAACATAGAAGAAACACCCACAAGCATGATTTCCAGAGTCTCCATGGACTTCTCCTCCTAAGAGTTAGAGCACTCCAAAACAAAAGTGAAGTTATCCTCATCACCTCCTTAAGAATGAGATTTATTTGTCCTATTGTTGGAGAAGCATAGAGAGGGCTTCAAAGGCATTTCCTTAGGCTTTGCTAAAAAGCTTTTGGGGGGACAGAGATTAAAAACTACTCATATGCTTCTCCTCCTGTTCTTTAACCACAGGGCAAACTTGGTAAAGACAGGGTGGGTTTGAATGAGGAGGCTGCTGATCTCATCTAGCCAAGGGCACAAATATGTCAATATATCAAAGAGGATATTCAGTGGGGTCTAACAGGGCAGACCTCTGCTGAAGAGGGTGTGTGAGGTTTGGACATGCACACAGCACCTTTGTGCTTGGGATGAGGGAAGCACAGTAGACCCTGGATGCATTAGAGTTTGTGCATAGGGAGCTGGCAACACCTCTGCCTGCACAGTGCTGGGAACAACATGGCATTTGCCCATATTTATTTACACACAAATGTGCATATCTGTGTGTGAATGTGGATATATAACCCACACATATATATGTATAAGAGGACTTTAAGAAGGGACATTCCCACCAGAGCAAAACTTGGAAAATGAGAATGTTTATACAAAAAAACATTTCCTTTGCCAACAAGTTTTTTATTCCCCTTGCTGTTATTAGAGACATTTGTGTTTAGATCAGAGCTCCCAGCCCTGCCTCTCCTTCCCTCTGAGCCTACACAGATTGCATAATCCTCTGTTTGTGGCATCATCATATGTTGCTATAGAGATAGGGGAAATGTCTGTGATGATGATGATGTCAAATCACCCAGCCAGATAACTCCAATATCAAGATAGAGAAGGAGAGGGTCTGTAAACAGAAGCAAAGCATCATCTCCAGCAGTCAGTAAAGAGGAAAGGTAATATTATTTATAGACCTTTAAAGGTAAACAGATGTCAGCTCCAAACAAGCACGACTTGAAAGCTTTCTCTAGTGTGAAAGTCCTCAGCTATGCTCCCACTTTCAAAGGCTTTGCTTCATCAGCATGACTTCTTCAATTGCTCTTTTATTCAATGGGCTCTATAAATTTGGGAGTAGTTATGCTGCTACTGCCATGGGAATGTGGCAGCCCTATGAATACTTTGTCTGTCTCATCTTGTGGCTATGTCTGGAGATGGAGTAAAAGTGAAAATGCAGATCCACTACTCATAAGCAATACATGTTTCGCCCGTTCAGAACTTCAGACCTAGATACTCTGCTGTTCTGCTAGACAATAGCACCCAAAATCCCTGTCACAGGGAACTCACAGGGGTGGCAGAGAGGCAGAAGCACGGGAGCTACTCAGGAGCCACTTTGCAAATACCAGCTCTGGAAAAGCAGATCTGATCTTACACTTGTGTTTTATCTCACATTTTCGCTTACATCCAAGTTTTCCTCCTAGCCTTTCAGTACAATCAAAACACAGGTTTATATGACAGGTGAAGGAAACTGATCTGAAAGACAATTATATTTTACAATTTCTTTAAACAGGAGAAAATAATGGTTTGGTTTCTTTCCTCCCCAGACTTTTTAATTACCAGGGTATCGTGGAATGCCTGCATTGTAATAAAACTCCAATGTGTATCCAGGTACCAGGGGATTTATTAACGTGCACTCAACACTGGCAGTCAGCAGCCAGGGTCAGATGTGCCTGGTGATGATGACATCATCATTTTTGGCAGCTCTTTCCAATGAGTGTTGAGTGAGGTAATGTCCCCAAAATTAAAACTGACAGCAGGATTAATAATGATAGATTCTTTGAGCCCTTTCTTTGTGTGTTAAATCGGTGTTCTATTTCTTCCATCGGGGGCTGCCAAAAGATCATCATAACATTCACCCGACGTTTCAGCACGCCACCGGTAAGAATGAGAGCAGACACCGGCGAGCGTTACTGGGTGAGGAGGTTACTTCAGCATGGTTTTGTCACATGCAGCCATTGACTGACTGTATTTTCTACTGGAGATGGGCATGTCTCATGGTACTAGCCCTTCTGCCATCCTCACAGACATGCCAGCATTTAACTCTAGGTGTACAAATGGAAATAACTCAGAGAGATGTGGTTGTCAGCAGCTGAGTGAGATAGTGCATTTTCCCTCCATATTTATACCAGTTTCAGCTGAGGAAAGGCTGTGTCACAGTGTGCTCTGCTCCCGTCCCTTAAGGTATCTCTAGTTGTATACTGTAACATACCTGCTGGTCAGGATCATTAAGCCAAGAAAACCATACCCAGCACAGCCATGGATATTTTCAGATTTCAATTAATTTTTTAGTTTTGGAGTAGTTTGCAGCTTGTTTAGCCTGTCTGGCCCAGAAGGTTTTTGCTTATTTGTTTTTGAAGTTTTGCAAGGGAAAGGGAAAGGAAGGGAAACCCAGGCTGTGGCTGACACCCTGTGATCAAGCTCCCTCAGCCCAAGACCTCAGCAGCCACAGTGCAAATAGGCCTGCTGACACCAGGGACATGAACCTTCACTATTTAAATGGCTGAATCTGGCTTTCTTTTTTGCTCGATTGAACATCATATGGTAAAGCCTTCCTGGGACAGCCCTGAAATCTGTTACATTGATAAGCAACCATGCCATCACCACAGGGTTCTAGAGATATAACAGACTTGGGACTTCTCTATACAAAAAACACAGAGCATTCAAGGCCCTGCTTTCTGGCCCTAGCCCCATTCTCCTCCCACCATCCCCACTATCTGAGCATTTTGCTTCCTTGAATTCTACTCATAATCATCTCCTGAAGTTTCTCTGTGCTGTTTTTACCTATCCTGCTACTTTCCCCCCTCCATGTGTACTCTCCACTGAGACTGACACAACCAAACAGTAAAGCCTGAATGCAAGCCTAAACTTCAGTTTTGCCAACCTGGCCAGAAGGAGACTTGAAAGATTATCAAAGGCAAGTACCTGGGTTTTTCCTGTTAATTGTATTCTGTCACAGCAGCAGGTGGAGGTGGCTTGGGTATTTGTATAGTCTGTTGACAAATTAAGTCCTCTGATGGTTGTTAGGCACTAAAATGAAGAAACAGAAAATACTGGAACTGTTTGGATCTCAAATAGCTTATATTAAATAGCATTTACAGCCTCTAATAGTCGCCCAGCTCAGATAAAATCCATCTCACCATTGCATTACTCTGCCTGAGCACAAGCTATAGACTCAAGCACTTTTATGCACTTAAGGTGCTGTAAAAGCATTCTACTATATTTTCTTTGTGCGTAGGTGGATGGTACAGTGCATAGAGCCCTCCCCAAACACTCTCATGAAAAAGGCAGACCTTTGTAGGCCCTACAGTTTTTGAGATGTCCCCACCTCTTGCTCCATGTTCAAGAGCAGAGACACACTGTCTCTATATTGCTAAGTCAAAATGAAGACATGGAAATCTGAAATAATGATGGAAGAAATGAGCAAAGTTTTGGTCATTGTTTAATTTGCTAAGAGAACAGCCCCACCCCACCTAAGATTCCTTCTGCCAACTCTTGACAAAGTGGCCAATGATAAAGACAAATATGCCTCAGAGATGAAGCACAGCTGTTAAACTAACAGTGAAGGGGGGGAAAAACTCACACAACAATATAATTAGAAGCTGTGCCCTTTCCATGTTGCTCCCTCCAATGCTATTGGTGAGAAATATAGTTTGAGATTTTAATTTTTCCTATACAGATGTTGCCCTTAAAAAGTCTACTAATAACCTCATAGAACTCCATTTCTCTAATGATGATAAAGTGCTTTAGTTAATTAAAACTCACAACGTTTCTGTTGTCTGGGCTCATTGCAAAATGCAGCACTTTCCAAAATGTGTTTGTGGGTTTTGCACAGCCACTCTCCCTCTCCCACCCCCGTGTTCCTATCAGTTGCAAAGGAACATCAGGGGAAGTTTATATCCAAATTAACAGAGAAAATGCATTGAAACGGTTTCTACTGAAATGTTTGTTGGAGGTTCTTTTTAAGCAAAAAAAACCCCACCCTGTTACCACAGCTGAAATGTCCCACAAAAATTATCTAGATTTTGCCCGAGACTTCAACAGAAAAGTCTGTGAAGCTTAGGGTGGACTAACTTGTCCCTCTCAACAAAAGAAGGGGAGAATGTGCAATCAGACCAAACACTCATCTTGAGGTCTGAGTTTTATATTGCAAAAACCTTGGAAAGATTACTTTTCATGTCAGTGCAAAAACATCTCAAAATTGCAAAATGTGGTCACCAGACAGTTGTAGTTTTACATCTAGTTCTATCATCAGTCAGGTTTGGGTCTGCTTTATATTTCCCTTTCAGGCAGTGGAATTGATAGTACAAGTGATTACAACCACAATGCTTCCAGTCAATACCTACTTGTAATGACCTCTGCACATGGCCATGTGCACTTAGCATGGCATCTACAACTTTGAATCTGCTTCATGAAGAAATAAGCATGAGATTTGCTATTACTGCTCTGCTACACTCCCTATCTTTTTAATTTGAACTCCGAGTAGGAAAATCATCAAGAGTTTCACCTCAATGAGACCCTTTACTACTGCTCAGTGATTCATGGACTGCCTCACTGCATGCTGCTGGTTCTGAGGGCTCCAGAGAGGCTTGCAGTAGGCACATCAGCCCATGGTTTTGTACTTGATTCATGAAGGCTCTGATTCAGCAGATGAATTAAAGGACAATGTGATATGAGGAGAAAGGAGGTATCACATTCATTTCCATGTTTGCCGAGAATCCAGACCCTCTCTGCCCAACTGCACGGGGTTAGACTGCTAGATATAAAAACACAGCAAGCAAGAGCTCATCTAGGACACATATGCTGATGCAGAGCTGCTTACAGAAATGTGTATCAGCAGCCAGGATTCAAACAACCTACTTGGGAAGATAACAAAGAAGTAAGACCTATCTTCACATCAGGTACCAGCTTCACTCCTATTAACATTGTGGATTCTGTGGTGGTTTCCTTCACTCCAAAAACCACTAATTTAATGTACAGTACAGTCATTCTATGTGGGGAGAAAGAGAAATTCTTTCTTCCTTCCTGTTGGAAAACTCCTTGGCAGTAACGCTTGGATTGTTTTCTTTGTAAATTATATTCATGCTGTTTTCAAGATGTTTTTCTGACTTTATTGAAATTTGACCAATTTAACGAGTAATGTAGAACTTGTTTTCATGTTAAAAAACTCTCAGAGCTGCTTGGGAATAATTATTAAAACATCCATGTGTGCAGCAAAACCAGTTACTTTTGCAAATAGCAAAAAATAAGTCCATAACAGAAGGACATTGCTCTAACAATAGGCAAAGTAGTGCAAGGCCACCAACTTTTGGAGACCAGGGACTTCACTGGCTCTGTGCCAGGAACATAAACCTCACACCTGGTTTTCCTGCCAAATTTCATTTTAAAAATGTTTTAATCACAGATAAGGGACAAATACAAAACCCTGAAATCAATGGAGAGGCTCATATGGAGTCTAACAGAATGTGAATCAGGCTCCAAAGACCTGTCTCTTGCAGAGCAGTTACACATGTTCTTAACTCCTTCAATTCCCCTTGAACTAGTGCTTTGGGGGATAAAGGGACAGTGGTTTACTGTAAGCTCTTCTTGACACAGGTATACATGGCAACGTAGACCAGCCACATAATCTCTCTATGATGCACAGGACAGCTGTGCCCAGCCCAGAAAGCCAATAGGTATCTGCCTAAAGGCTTCTGGTTTTGCCAAGTAAAGATGGATGTTAAACATAAGCATTCACTAAGGGTTTGATAGACTTGATGCCCACACTCACCAGTCACACACAGCTCCACAGTATTTATCTGCATTTCCCCTCCTAAGACCCAAAGTCCTAAAGAGTAGGGATTCCCTTTTGATAGGTAGCTGCCAACATTCACCCCTAAACTGAGGGATTTACTGCCAGTGGCTACATGTTACTTTAATAATGCATTTTAGATGGCTATCTTTTGAAACAACTGCTCTAATATTGCCCAAAGCAAACTAGAAACTGCAGTAACCTCCTGAAATACCCAGCCTATTCCGCACAAGTGACAATCTGTAGCAACACACATTTCATGCAGCTGCACTATCAGCATTACAAACTCCAGCTAACATTTTTTCATCACATCCTATTTTAAATTAGTGGCAATGGTACATCTGGCCAAGTCTTCATGCCCCAAAACTCTATTGAGCTCAGCTCCATCCAGAACTAGATGAAGGCAGTGATGCCAGGGAGATGTCTGCACCACGGACCCTTGTCAGAATGTTGGGAGGTGTCCCTGTTGTTATTCAAGCAGAAAGTCGAAGGCAGCCCTTGCTGGTTGTACAGGATGTGAGCAGAGCATTGTGCACGTGTAGTTTACAGAGCTGAAATACAGAAGCTGACATTTTTATTACTTTCATAATCTTTCCAGTAAGCAGTGTTGCCATGAAGCAGAGACTGGCTCTGCACCCGTGACAGGTACGGGGAGAGACAGGGAGTGGTGTGTTCGGGTGGCAGCCTGAGCGCTAAGGCACTTCTGCCAATCCTTTGGGGACTCTCCAAACTCCGCTGCCAGCTCACACACGGAACTCTCACTAATTTATAAGAGATGTGAAAATCTTATACATTTCTTTAGCTCTAGATTTTACTCCTTATTCTCCCTGGTGGCTAGAAACAGGTTCTTGGGGAAATACATACACAAATGTCCCTTTTTCCTCCCTACCCACCTTTAGCCTCAGAGTCCAGCTTTACAGGCAAAACTCCTCTGCAACAGCCTTTGAGGTCCTGCTTTCTCCGTAAGATTCCCTGTAACACTTGCAGATACAAGAAAAATGCAACTGGAGGTTTGGGCAACTAGAATAAAGGGCCAGACATCTAAATCAATGGCTAAACAAACGCATTGGTGAATTTATGGGTACTCCCTGCTTTTAGCTACTTCCGTACTGTTAGTTGGCTCGGCAGCTCTGAACAAAGCCCTTGTAACACTTGCATTTCCTCAGCATCAATAATACATCCCAGTGGGGTAGGCTGTGCCATGCTGCAGCGAACTGAGCCGCACAGGGTGTCACGCTGCTGCAAGCCAGTGCGAGGTAACAGGACTAGATGGGGCTATTGCAGCTGTAATTGGATCCAACCTGGCAGAGCAGAAGCTCTGCTCCAAGGGAAGCACAGTGGCTTCATCACTCCAGAGGCTCAGATGCATGAAGTGTGGGGGTTTTTATTTCCCTTTTTTTTTTTTCCCCACTTTTTTTTTTTTTGACACCCAACACCAGAATAGCTACATCTGCCTGGCTTTTACTTATTCAGGATACACTTAAGATGACATTCATGAAACACCTTTCAATCAAAAGGATGAGAAGCCTTTACAACTATGACTCATGCAAGTGTCTCACCCTTGCAGGATGGGCGTTCAGGGAGATCTGATCTCCTAAGGAGGCACAGGATTACTTTTCAGTGCATTATGAAGAAGTGAAGGAGGTGGAGCTGATGCAAAAGGTTGTGCTTCCTTTTCCCAGCAAGCAGGATCTGGGTTTTGAGAGTTCAAAGAGATTGCACACACCCATTCACTTCTAGAGGAACTCAGCTGCTTTGGTGCCTTTGAAATCTGCCTGCCTTAATGCCAGGCAGATGTCAGCACTGCCTTCAGCTTATCCACCCATGTACAATGCCCACCCTTTAGAGCAGACAGCAACACATTTGTTTCCACATTTGTGAGGCTCAAGGGTAGCATTTAGGAAGCCAATCCACCTTTGCAGCACTCAGCCCATGGGTTCACTTTAAAGCCTGAGCACAAAAAAGGAAACAGGTATCAAAGACAGCTTAAAATGATAAAGGTCCTCCACCAGAAGTAAACCAGCAGCTGAATGTGCAGCTTAGGAATATATCAAATACAAAATCTAAAGATATTTTCCTTTTAAGATTAAAGTTATACAGCATATAATGTGTTTATTAGAATACAGTACTGTTTCTGTAAAATGGCATTTTTGCATAAAAATAAGGTGACTCGTTTGCCCTTCTTTTCTCCAGAGGCACAGGACAATAAGTGGATTGGAGAACTTTGGTGGCTGTTTGTGCTTCTGGCTGATGAAACTGCAATGTGTCTGTGTCCAAATGTTTATTTCCTATAATGGGAATGACATGTAGGACATAAGCAAGGCTTAGATGAGCTATGAAGTTGTGGGAAAGTAAATGCAGTCAAGGATGGAGAACAGCAGAACTCAGCCAAAACCATCACACCTCACTGTCTACTGAGCATTGTTCTGAATCAGTGAAATATTGGTAACCTAAACAATTGTTAGATCTGTCACCTAGCAAAAAAACCAAAGAATTCTTCTTTAATTTTATGCTTCACCACAAGTTTAAGCACACAGCTTTCTTTACAAGTGCTCCTTAACGGTGTCACAGCTCTGGGACTCGCTGAGAAATTCTCTGTCTACTTCAGAAGTGAGTCTGCAACATGTTGCAGCTCTTGAGGGTAGAGTTTATGAATGCCATAACTAACATTTTCAGCATTTGTTCCTTTAGTGCAAGGTAAGCCCTTGAGAAGTTCAGACCAGGATGACAGAAATGAACATATACATAACTTGTCTAGGTAGGAAAAAAAGAAAGAGAAGGTCCCAAACTTGAAATTCCCCTAACCCAGGAGAGCATAATTGCTTTAAATATTTTTAGATCACAAATTGTTTCTCTTGCAAGAAGCTTCAGAAGTATTATTCACATGCATCTGTCTTTGCCATGGCCAGAGACAAAATCACAGTTACTTCAGAGAGATTTTCAGAATCCTCAAATACTAAAGAAAACACCTTTAGGCAGGTCACATCACAGCCAAGTCACAAGTAAAACACAAGCATGAAAACAGATAATTAACATTAAAAAGAAAATCCTATGAATTGTAGCTAAGAAATGTCCCCTCTGCATTGCAAAAGATATCATAAAGTCACAGGTACTTGTGATTATTATATTTGTTTTAATCAAAAGGGAAAGTAGCAAGCTAGACTTTAACGTGCCGTAGCAGCCACTGTTTGCTAAGGCTGCTGTTTGTTGAGGAACAGCCTGGCACACATTACAAGGACAGGAGTTATGCAAGAGGACTAGAAATTGTCTGAATACCTTAGGAAAGACAGGCTAGGTCACACTTGAGGTGATTTTATATCTCAGCAAATGATGGAGATAAGCTAGTAAAAAGCAAGGAAGCCCTCTCCCCAATGTATGTATCTGGGAACAGGCATGCAAAGGACGCATCCTGAAATAGCAATACTTAATTCACAAGGGAGGATCTTTACCGCTGTGTCTCTGCATCCAGACTGGAGAAGAGGCAGATTCTCAGCTCAGAGCATGTGTGAGCCCAGCACAGATGTCAGCAGCTCTGTACATCTCTGCAGCTCCCATCTTAACCACTGCCTTGGTTAAATTTGCCCCTGAGGTTATTCCTGGGTGTGGAAGGGTTTCCCTTCCTGTTTGTGAAGCCCCTGGGTCACCTGTGAGCAGTTTGCAGTAAAGAGTGCTAGAAGGATGTGATATACAGAACTGACTTTACAAGCTCCATGACAGGTTACTAAAGTCACCTGACACTGGTTTGCTGCCTACAGAGCATTTCAAAGGTAACCATCTCACAAAATGTGACTTTTCACAGGTTCAGCAGTTTTTAATGTCTACGAGCATTCTGGTAAACAGAAGGGTTAAATATTCACTGTCAGAAACACTTATGGAAACCCTGAAGAAGTCAGAGCTGAAACCAAAGGCAGATTTCAGAGGAATTCTCTAAAATACCAGCTACAAATGTTACAAAGTTCACCAACACTTGCTGTCAAATCCAAGCTGGTTTTGAGCAAGGCAGAATCTTGCACATAAACCACTTGCAGCTGTAAAAAGCAATCTTGCTTGCTCTAGAAACTGTTCTTCTTTCCAAAATCTAAAATTACTTACAAACATTATCATCAAAACTGAACGAAAAGGAAATAAAGTGCCTGCAAGAAAGAAATTAATTCTTGCAAAATTAGTCCCATTTGTGTAAATATTTACAATCAAGCTTAATGTTATTATAGACACACTCCCACTCAAAGGTGATGAATGTACTCAACCATATATTGTTATGCATTTGCCTTCAGTGTCTGAAACATTAGTGATAATTTGCATGAGGAAAGTCCTGATGCTTATAAGCTTTTGGAACTGCTGATAACCTGATAAACAGAAATGTTAAGGCAACTTCAGGAGCTAATCAAAACCCTGGCAGGTTGGGGAAATGTCAATATTTACAGCAAGCAGCCTTTCAGCAGTTAATCACTTTTAACCTTCATAAACTAAGATACTATGGAGGACTTCAGGTTAATGTATGAATCCTCTGTTCAGTTAAGGTATTACAAAGGCAGTTACAAATAAGTAAGGCACCATGAAATGAAGTACAATTTAATTTATCAGGGGAGAATCAGGCCAAATAGGGAACAGAGCCCCAGTTTCAGTGTCTTAAAGGCAGAAGTATTCTGTGTAATTCTAAAGAAACAGACTCAGCATTAGTTCCAAATATTTTATTTCACACATAAAGCAGAGTACCCATACCCATACTAATAAAGAACAGACTTATGCCAACTCTGGTGCATGCTTTTGTTATTGCATTATAGTTCCTGAGAATTATAGTGCATAATTAAATAGAAAAAACTTGAACCTGGAATTATAAAACCTTCACCACGAACCAACAATTCCACTTGATATGTATTAAGTCTTTTTTTTTTTAAAAAAATAAAGAAAAAGAGAATCAAGAAGGAGGAAAAGAGGGGGGAAGAGAGAGGGAGAAAGAGAAAAAATTCTTTTCCTTGTAAATCATTAAAAATGCATGAAGGTTTAAAGCATGCCAGAAACAGCCTGTGCATTCATTTAGGAGACTACGCACAAGAAAACCCACTACATTAAAAGCATAAAAGAGAGATTTTCTAAAAAATCTGTATGGTAGGGAAGCTAAACAAGCTGTGGAGGAGGCTGCTGGGGTGTAAATGCTCTAGGCAGGAAGGGGTTCCTTGTTCCCATCCCCTTTCCTGATGGAAAGCATCAGGGGCCTTGAGCACTGCAGCATTCATGATGCTCCAGTCGAGCTTTCTAAGTTTTATCTTCCAGAGGAGCTGATCACAATAACAAACATATGGATTATTAGTCTTGCTGTTGAGTTCAGCTTCTGCCATAGAGAAACCTCCTGGTATGAATGGCTAATTTATTGAGCTACAGATGTGAGCTTTCCTTTGCATGAGGAAGGGAGTATGATATAGAAGTTAGACAGCAGAGCCTGGGATCAGCAATTGCAGGTTAAACATCTCTTTGACGCTTCCTACCTCCTGAAGGCACTTCAGCTCAGTGCTTCCCTGCCTTGTGAGAGGGAACACCTGCTTTAAATGATGTCCCACTATGAGGATCCTGGGCTTTATGTAAGTACAGTTGATCGTTACGAAACACCAGACATCACACACCATCAGGGGACGATTTTCACCCTGTACAAAGCCATGCTCCTGTGGGACAGGGTATCTGACCTTGATGTGTCATGCTGTAACTAGAGAGAGACATCAGGAGAGAAATGGCTTTTACTGTGTGGAGCTGGTTTGTTTGGTTTTTTGAAGTTTTCTGCGTCATCCTCTTTAAATTTTTAGAGTGAATTTATTGCTCTTGAAATTCATATCCCAGGGGCCTGGGTTTGCTCAGCACAGAAGAGAGTACATGGCAAGCAGTGCTGCAGCTTTCCTCTCCAGTGTCTCAGTCCTGATTTGCAGCAAATGCTTGGAAATTACTTTTTTTTTAAAGAAGAAGTTAAGTCTGTCTCTCTTGGCACTGCAATGCCAGGAGTTGCCAATTCTGATGCTTTTCCTTTGTATTGTGGACATAGCCATCCTGAAAGCAATACTCATTAGCTATGAGGCATCTAATAACCAACAATGGCTGATCTCACTGGCACCCCCAGCTCTACTTACCATTAAATTCCTGCAGAGGGAAGGCTCTGTGCAAGATGCTCAGCTCACTGTGTCCCCAGTCCCTGTCTCTTTGGAGGACTCCAGAAGCCTGAAGTGCTGCCCCATCCTGGTCCACACTTGAGTCATCTTGATCTGTTGCTGATGTTACAACTTGCACTCTTAGGTTAGAGGTAAAATAGGAGAAGGACTAGAAAAAACCAAACTCATCAGCTTAACTAACATGGAATTTTATATAATCTGTGTGTGGTAGGGAGACAAAATATCCCACCCATGCCTACTGCAGGGCTCCTGCTGTTGGTCTTTGCAGCATCTCTTGTAGGGAGCACCAGAGCCTAAGCTGCACAGACCACAAGTGTGATCCAGTATGGGGACCACCAGAGCCTGGGGCTTTACCAGGGCTGAAATTCCCAGACAAAAGGGCAATCCCCTGCATTTCTGGTCTGAGTGGGAGTTACTGCTCTGCGGTTCCATGCTCCCAGCCAGGCACTGCATAATGCCAGCCTTACTGCAATCCCTCCTAATGATGGCATTTCCTACCATAGGCAGGAGGCAGTCGAGTTTTGCTTAATCAGCAATTTTCAAGCTTTTGATTCCCATTCGTCCCCACCCCCTCTTTTTGTCAATATTCATTTTAAATGCTTGAAGTCAGGGTTCCTTTTTAGCTGACTGTGCTTTCTCTGCCTCACCCCTTCAGGTGGATAGCTGACAAGTGACCACTTCATGCACAAGGAAACTTTAAATGAATCCCAAAAGAAAGTATTTTTATAAGAATGAAAGGGCATCCCAGGCTTCTGCTGAGTAATGGATGTGATAATAATTGTAGGGGAAAAAGATCCAAACAGTTGGGTGTTGGGTTTTTTTTTTTTCCTTTCTGCAGCCAAGGCTCCTGATCAAAAGATGTAAAAAACCCTGACAGTTGCTGGAGCAAGAGCTGCACTTTGATTCTGGGGCACACAGGAAGGACAGTTGCCAACCTGAAAATAAAGAAACTGGCTATTGCTCCTTTGAACTATATCAAAAGCTCATCGTACTTACCACTTCCAATTAACAAGTGAATTTATTATGGATGTAAATGAAGGGCTGGTAACCAAGACTGGGAACAGACAGGAAAGGGGGCACTGTGCTGCAGTAATGCATGGCAGTTCAGTGACACAGCTGCCACCAGTCCCAGCCCTAGCCTCTCCCTGCTGCTTGCTCTGGGACCCAGAGAAACCACTGCTAACCAAGCCATGAGCTGTTTTTCCCTGGAGACAACCCCTTGTTCATAACAGTCCATCAGTTTTGACATGCAGAACAATAAAACTGCAATCAAATGCCTTACTCCTGTGCACAGAGGCTGGGGATCAGGTTCCCCTTGTATCTCTTACCTTCCATCCACTGCTTTGAAGGGTTTGTACTTGAATTGTATCTGGATATCTCAGAGTGGAATTTCATTCTTCTGAGACTTTTAAAAGTAGATCGGGTAAAGAATTAGCATGAGACAGGGAGCACACCCAGCAGGCTGCTGCTCACAGAGCTTCCTGTCACTATTGTTGGCACGGCGGGTGCTGCCCAGAAAAGATGATGCTCTCCAGAACGTGGGAATTACCCTGAGAAGCAACGGATGACATCTGCCTACTTTCCATTCCTTGAAGGATGAGGGCAGTCTTCCTTCTTCGGACAACATTGGTAAAGATGTACTAGCTGAGATCCAGCCAGCTTCTTCTCACTGAGAGTGGCCAAAAATGGATGTCATGGGAAAGAGTAAAAAACAACATAGGAAGCATACTGAAATTTTTCAGTACATTTATTCCACGTGGGCAGAAAAATACCTGTGAAAGGGCACATCAAATCAAGAGCCCATTCCTCAGGTCTGCAGGACTGAATTCTGATGGAATTTGTGCTGTTTTACTTGCTAAAGGAAATATTATAGAAGTAGAATTAAAGCATCCAGGAGTTAAATTAATATTTTTACCTCTGATCAACATATATCCTTGAACAAGTTACTCAGATTCAGAGCATACTCTAAGCTAAGTCAAATTCTTCAATCTTTTGCTGCATCCCGGCACATAAACCACACATGTGCTGCTCAGGGTGTAGCAAACACCAAAGGTCCTAGCATGCACTCCTGAAGCCCAAGCAGAATGTCCAGAGAGGGGTCATTACTCTGCACCAGAGCAAAGACACTGTTTCCAGAATGCTATTAAAGCAATAAGCAGTGCCCTACACTTCGTCTGTGCTTTCTGAATGAGATGTCCTGGCTGCTTAGCTGAGGAGACTGTCAACATGACTGATCACCCCTCACTGCCTCAGGAAAGGGCTTTTGTTTATATTTCAGGTAGACAGTTTTACTGCATTATATATGATCCTTGCAATTGTTACCACTATCTGCTTCTGCCCTAAATATAGTGTGAATGTTCCTTGCCCTTACCCTGGTGTCACTTCCATCCTTCATGCTCCCACTCCAGGTCTCTTACACCAGTTCTACAAGTGACAAATCAGTACAAATGCATCACTGCTTGTCAGGGCTCAGCAGAGAGGCAAGCAGCATGAGCCTGGGACCTGCCTCTCCATTCGCAGGCATGCCGGGGGATGCTGTGTCTTGGAGCTGAACAGAAACTCTAATCCCATGCAGTTCCTCTGAAAGCTTCCCATAAATATACAAGGCTTATGCTGACAAGCTTGCATTAGATTTATACCCCTAGGACAGAGCAGTCACTTGTTCAGTCAGAGAGAATGTCCCCAAGTCCCTTGCAGATTTAGTGGTGGGTAACCTGGTAACAGGACAGAGCTTTGATTTCACTGCCTATCAGATTTCACTGCCTTCCTGAGCATTTTGGGGAGGGGGTAGGGAAAGGGAAGGGAGAGGATTACAGGACCAAGTTGAGAGAGAAACCTTTGCTTACTTGCTTCTGTCCTGACCCCACTCATAAGCATCACGGAGGTGGGTTTTAGGAGTGATTACAATCACACAGTGTCTCTCTGTACTTATTCTCCCTTGCTGATGCACCTGTCAAACAGGCTCTCTCTGCAGGCCACGAATAGCTGCATGCACCAATTCCAGCATTAAGTTTAGCTTGTGCATCTGAAAATGAAATTGGATAAATCCACATCACTCTCCAGTGCTAGAGTGAAGTCATAAGGAACTTAGCAAGCAAACCATGGTGCATCTCAGTGTGACAGGCTGAGCAAAACCTAGCATGTTCTTCCCTCTCACTGTTTGCTCTGTGCATCTGACAGGGCCACAGGCAGCAACTTGAATTTAAAAAAAAACCCTCACATCCCATGTAGGTCCAAGTCGCAAGGCATCCTGAGAGGAAGAACTGTGTGCCACTGTGATAGAATTGCTTTTAGATCCAAAGGATGCCTCAGAGGAAAGAAAAAAGGAGAAGGGGCAGCAGGTCAGCCTTGCTGCAGCAGAACAGGTCTCCATTTCCATTTCCTGCCCTGCCACATGTCCCGTGGTCCCTTACAGCAGCGCTGCCCAGGTTTGAGACTGCTTCTCAGCTAGGCAGTTTTAAATTAAGTCAGTGCTAGTGCTTTCCCCAAGACCAGATATGGAAAAAAGATCCAACTTTTTAGAACTTTTGTATACTGAGAAAGAAGGAGCTCGTGGGAGAACGAACTCCAGTTGTCCATACATTTATGGATTTGTTCAGCTATTATTCTGTAGTGAAATGCACTAAATTCTGAGATAGAAGATGAGGAAGAACTGCCATCAGGAAAAAAAAGCCATAGATCACTGAAGTGATTTATCCACCTCAAATTACAGGTTCCAGGGAGGATAGAAGTTAGAAATTAGGTAGAGCACGGCAGTTAACACACTTCTTTTACTCACTGAATGTGGACAAGAATTTCACCATGCATTCAGCATGGATCTGCTGCTTTCAGAATGCAGCAGGTCCAGTAAGAACCATGCCCTTAAAATACCTTTGGTTCAACAGAAATTACTTCAGCACTTGGGTTTTCATTTGGATATCTTCTAAACATGCACTGGCCTGGGCTGACTGAGATTGAGTGAAGGATCCACTGAAGCCACAGCCTGAGTGAACTGGAAGTAGACAAGGACAACACTGACCATGATGAATTCAAAGGCAAAGCAGGAAAGTGCAAATGCCGGCAAGTCATTTCCTCTCTGTAATTAAGGTTCCCTGCAGAGACACAGCAACTACAGGATGATCCAATACCTTACGGATTTCAAATTTCCGATGGCATTAGTGCATCTGAGATGCCCTCAGATCATTTTCAGAAACAGAACAGTCTAGTCCAGATCTGGAAAGAAACTCCTTTCTTCAGGTGGGAGGAGAACTGTTTCATACAGAACTCATTAGCCACTCTGCTGAATTGCCAATTACTACTTGTTTTGATCGGTGGCTCTTGAGTAACATCCATCTCCCAAGCTTGCTCGGGACCAGACATTCCTTCCCACTGGCCATTGATGGGCTCTCAGGCATCAACCTCTGTTGCTCTTTCCCCTTTTAGAGATGTTGATCTGACAGGCAATCATTTTACTTAACTTTTTGAGCTCCCTTGCTGGCTAGATTTTTCCTTTCATTGCTAACCTAAAACCAAAATAAAACAAAACAAAAACCTCCCTTTTGATTGTGTGTCAAAAATAGCAAGCAGAGGTTTTTAACAAATGACCCGTAATGGCACATCAGTGACTGTGCTCTGGAGAAGATAAGGAGAATCCTGGCTGCAGCTTAGAAATGCAAGCATGCTGGTGAGGGAGTGATTTCCAGCCTACTGCACAGAACCATGAGATACAAGGTCATCCTTCCTTTAAGCTAAAGTAACAGGAAAGTATTTCTATTTTTTGCAGTTTCTTCAGGGTAGTTAGCTTCACTTTTCCTTCACTTTTCACCCACCCAGACAGCTCCACTGAATACACACAGAGAAGCAATAGCAAATAAAAAATGCAACTGTAAAATTGAGCAGTAGGATTTACCATCTAATAATACTTCAAACTTTTGAAAATAACTTGATCAAATCTCAATGAGACTCCTTTGAAATAGCAAACCATCTCTTGCATGAAAATGTATTCACCAGAGTGTAGTTAATAGCCAGCTACGAGAGACCATTTTTACCACTGAAATTGCAGCTAATTCATCATATCTCAAGGGCTGAGGGGTTTTTTTTACTGGTAACTTTCGTTCCATCAATACACTGCAGCAATTCTTAGCACAAGACAGTCCTGATAAAGCAGAGTAGAGCCAAGGCTTGGAGAAATAAAGTGAGAACATGCACTCTGTGGGCCCAGAGCGAGACTGAAAAGCTGAACACGGTACCAAAGAACTTAGCCCCTTCCCCCACCCAAAGAAGTAGCTGCAGAGCTCCCCCTGCTTTAGCCGAAGCTCATTCACTTCCAAACCTCTGCAGGTGAACTTTGGTGTCAAGATCACAGCTATAATCGCAGCTTTTCCCTGAGCAGGGGCTGCTCAGACTTAGCCGGCAGCAAACAGAAACTAGACGAAGCAGCTAGTCCGCCAGACTCCTCTGTTGTCAGCACACATCCTACCTGACACCGAGGCAAGCACTAGGGGCAACCCAGAAACAACAGGGCAAACCTAGAGTGTGTGTGTGGGGAGGAGGTGTGTGGGGGTGTCTGTCACTACCTCCTTTTTATAAACATTTTCTGTAAAGATTGTTAAGAGCATAATACACAGAAATATAATAACGATGATTTTACTAGATGATACCAGTGCACTTCTTATGCTAAAAATCAAATCATGCTTTTACACTGTGGAAAAATGTTAGGATACACCTCTAGAAAAGCACCTTAAGAAGAAGAAAAAAGAATTCTGTATTGCTGCGTTAACTTATTTTGTCTATTTTTCACACCACATAATTAAAAAATTAAAATAATTTGTGCTGATTCATATCCTTAAAATGTCATCTTGACCACTGGCATGTGATGGTGGAAAGCAGGGTGAGGTCTGCACTTTTGTGCTGGCTGCCTTAAGCATGCCAATATATTTAGTGTTTGTCACAAATCTTTGATCCAATCATTAAAATTTGCTTGCTTGACTGATTTTACACTAATCACATCCATTCCCATAGAAACTGGGTGAACACAAAATAGGTAAATGCAGCAGAAAGTGAACCAGACTGCTACACCTCACACTCCAAGACCTGGGCTCAGCAAAGCAGCTCCAAGCCTCAGTTCATGCCTGCTTGGTGAGGCTCTTCAGTACCTGCTGAGGTGATTAGAAATTCAGAGAAAGAGACATATATTGAAATGCTAAAATCTTCAGCAATTCTGGCATCCACTGGGAAAAATCTATGGGATAAGACCAATAAAAAATAAACCAGGGCAAGAGAATTATTAATCTCTCTAAAGCACAGTAAGGGCTCTCTTACTGGAACTGCACCCTCTGGAGGATGCATCCCAACAGCGACGCTCAGCTCACATATTTATGTGTGTGTGTTTTATCACATGCTAACATGGGACTTTCTTTGATTTGTATATGGGATAAAAAACACGAAGTTTCCATCAGACTTACAGAAAACCTTAATGGTGATTTAATGCAGTGAATTCTGGCTTGCCACAAGAGTGTGACAGGACTGTATTTTTTTCTGCCAGTGTTAGGTGCTCTCTGGTGCAGCAGCATTCTTTTTTTTTTTTTTAAAAAAAGAATATATTAATCATTTATGAAGCTGTGGAGTCTTGTCTGGACTCTGAACATTGTTAAAGGCACAGGGAAGGCAGCGTGTGGCAGGAGAGGGCAAGGAGGAAGAGTAGCTCCAGCCAAGAGCAGCCAGACACAGTCTGGCTGACAGCAACGTCATGGCCACGTCTGGCAAGTTTGCGAAACCCACGTCAGCAGGTTGGCCTCTGTTTGTGTTTGTGAATAAATTTCACTTTGCAAGAGCAACAACAACAACAAAAAGCCAGCAACACCCTTGGCTGCCTAGGGTAAAGCTACTCATCTTTCAGCCCATGTGCTTAATAACACCACCTAAGGCCGTGCTGTGAACATGTCATCTAGGGAGCCTTTTTGCTCATTTTTTTTCTTTCTGTCGCAATTCATCATGCTTAATAAAATTCAATAATTGCTAGAGTGGAGATGAACCACTTTCTCTGGGAACAGCCCTGAAAAACCAGCAAGCAACCTCGCAAGGTGCTATTACACAAAAAGGAAAAGGAATTCCCCTTCCCTTGTGCCCTCTTTGGAGTAATTGACATCCCCAGTGCTTTGCATTTTACCTCACCATAAGAAACCAAGAGGCAGTGGCTTAGCCTCTGAGTATGCAACTGACATATATAATCTAGATTGGCTTTCCCAGGCAGACCTTTGATTGAGGAGGAAGAGGAGCAGCTGGTCAAAGTAATCTGCTCAGAGCAATTTGCATAATTTTCTCCCCCGTTTCCTCCGGCATTGTGAGCGTGTCTGGAGAGGAACACAAGCGGCAGATGCTGTGTCGCTCTGTCACAGGGTACAGCAAAGTGGAGAACGTGGGTCAGAATTCATCTGCTAAATATCCCCAACAGGTTAAACAGTTCTGGAGAGCTTCAGGCACAGATCTCCTTTTGAAAAGCTTTTGCTCCTTTTTTTTATTCTCCTCTCTCCTCTTTCTTTTTTCTTTCACTGAGGACAAATGATTCCATTTCTCCAGCAATTGCATGTTTCCTTTCTCACTTCTGTGGTATTCAGAAAGATACTCTTTGTGTTTCTTTATAGAGCTTCCAGGACCAACTATTTCTTTCCCCTGCTTGGATGAAGAACCTATTACAAATGAGTTATTTGAGAACAGAAAGCCAGACTTCTGGAATAAATACAAGTGCATGTTTAATATTAAACACAACATTTTTAATTGTGGCAAGAAAGGCTAAAAACCATTCTGCAGAGTTTCAGTTTCGTGTTGGGTCTGGGATACTGTTGAAAGCTGCAAATCTTGTAGCTGGCCCACCCAATTCCAAAACAGGTGCTTGAAAAAGGGCATCTGAATCGTGGTCCTGCTGAGATGAAGGCATCTCTGTAAGCAAAGGGCTCCGTATCCAGCCTGACTGGAGCTCAAATCCCACACTATGCTCCCATGGCCTTTGAGCCTGGCTCCTTGTCATGCTACCTGGGCTACAGGCAGTGCAAACAGCACCATTCACCTATAGGAGATCTATGTGTAAATGCATCATATGTTGCTTAAATACAATATTCGAGCACTAAACAAGAATTTACTTTTAAATTCTTTGAGGGACAAGTGAAGTGAAGTTGCTAGAGGAAAACAATATTGTTTCCCTTTAAACTGGCTGTAAGAGCCCAGTGCAGTGGATGCTATTACCTTTGCTAGGTGCCCAGCAGCCACCTTTCCCACCCTGCAGGGCACTGTCTGCAGGAAAGCACATGAACCTCAGGGGCTCTGCCCTCATCCTCTCCCTTGGGCTATCTCACCTCTGGTGCCAAGGTTTGTCTTGTTCAGGATATGATGAACTTATCCTGCACCTGCCTGAGCTTCCAGCTGCTGATGGAAGCCACATGTTTAAAGCCAGCAGAGACCCTTGCTGATTTAAAATAGGCAAGCTAATATGCAGAAGCTATTATTTTTTCCTGGAATGCTTCAGTAACCAAGTTTAAGAATCAGCTAGGATAAAACCTCAAACAATTATTGTTCCTACTCTTCTCTCCTGAGAAGCTCACCCCCAAAAAATAGGGGATGGGAACCTTCCAGCAAAGCTGTGGAGGCAGCAGGACCTCCTTGAAACAACAGTAAAAAAGAAAAAGAAGTTATTAAAAGATAACCATGAGTTCAGCAGTCCTAGTTCAGAGCACAGATGAGGGTACCTACAAGACAGCTACCATGCAGCATCCAAGGCCAAGAGGACAGTGTGAAATTTGGCTCACTCATTCTCCAGTGCTACTAGATGTCAGCTCCCACCACAACTGGAGCTCAGATGGTCTGAAGTGATCCCTGATTTGTCCCTGTTGGCCATCTGGAAAGCCACTGTCCCAGCAGGGATAGAACATGCTGGGTTGTGCAGCCCCACACCGGATGACATCAGGCTGCATTTTGGAGTGTCTGTTATCCAGCCTGATGTTAGATGCCAGAACATGGGCCAACATCTATTTTAGATTGCACAGTAAACCATGATCATACAGTCGTGAAACCAAATGGAAGCACTCCACTTCAAATGGGGATTGTCAAACTCATTGCTTCACCACCATGAGTCAGAAACTATCACATTCCTACAAAAAATAAGAGAGATTCCACCTTCCGTCTTCCTCCCATCCTCCCCCCATCCCCCTTGCCCTCCTCAGTTCACAGGCAGTGCTATTTTTTTGCACAGACTACACTGCCTGTGTCCCCCACCTGCAGCTCACCTTCTGGCTCATGGGCAGTGCTGGGAAAACTCCAAAACCCCAAGGATTCACCTGAATTGGGCAGGAGGTTACTGAGTAAAGCTGTAAGTCTGTCTAAGAAATGTGCATACAGACATGCTGAATATTTCAAAGTTCACGACAGTTTATTATTGTTCTAATTGATTTCCTAAAATACATAGAAGCTTGCACTCCATATATTGCAGAGCAAGCTTGCAGACTAACTGAAGCAACCACCAGCAGAGCATGGTGGGAGCCAGCATTTCCCAGTATTGCTACCCATATCTGAACCCAGCTGGAACTGGAATATCCAAGAGTAGAAATATTACCCTGTTTGTCTATCCCTACCATGACATTTTATTTTATGGAGTGTCTAAAATCTGCTGGAGCAGAGTGGATTGTGCAAGGTCTCATCTGAAAGGCACCTAATTAGTGAGTTTGTTGGAGAAAAGAGTTTGGGGTTTTTCCCCCCTCTTTCAACGTCATCAACATTTTTTTTGTGGGATTTCAAAAATACAATCCCTCTCCTCTCAATTCTCTTTCCCTCTATGGATTTGGCTCAGGGCTTTTTTAGAGGTTCTTCAGGCTCTTTAAAATAAAAAGCTGGATACAAATCAATGAAAAATCCTAGGGACTTCCCACCTCTGCATCTGCCTTTGTTGCAGTGACCAAGTCCTTTCCAGGTTCAGCTACTTAAGTCCATCCTTGATATATTACTTCTTCATACTAGTAACTGCTCCATGTCTGACATGACTCCACTGGTGGCCAGCAGTGACAACTTGCAGAGCTCCTTGAGGGACACTAGCACACACTGGGGATATGCTTCTGATCTCCATAGGCATCCAGCAACTCCCTGAGGGTTTCTGCTGGGAAGAGCAGCACATAGCAAATCTTTCCCCCTGGCTGTTGGCTCTGAACAGAGTTCAGGTGGGAACAAAAAGCCAAGACCAAGATTTCTACCATATTCCCTCTCCACTACCTATCAGCAAGAGACACAAACTTTCTAATAAGGAAAGGAGAAGGCTAGAAGCCTCATGTTACTGATGTGGGACAGGAACATCTTCAGCCACAGGAAAAACATGGAGTCTTTAAAGAGAAAGGACAAAAGTTTTATTCAGACCTTTTTTTCTCCTTAGTGCCCCTCCAACTCCTACCCCTTTAAGCCAAGCTTAGCAAAGCCAATTGCCAAACCACAGCTCCAGCCCTTGCTATCCCTGTTGAAAGGGAGTACTTCAGCTCAAGCCTTTGCTGGTGAAGCCAAGCCACCCAGTCCCACACAGGAGATGTGATTAATTTTTGCAGGAGTGATTTGTTGGCATGACAGCCATAAACAACAGACTCCATTAATTAACATGAGATCAGAATGTCTGTATTGTTCCTCAGTTTTGCATCAAATAGCACCTACTCTACCCTTGCTCCTCTGGAGAATATCCCAGAAATGAAAACTAAAATACCTTAAACCCCCCAGATTTAGGATATCAAAAGAGCCTTTAACTCTGTGTTAACATGCCCTGTGAGGCTTTTCCTTCCTGAGGTAGCTAATCTCAGAAACTTGAAGAGTTAATTTATTCTGTAAAAGCCTCTTTTCATTGTTCTGTTAGCATGTCTGGTAAAATCACAGTTTTCATTTAGTAATCCAACATGTCCTGTACCCTCTCCCTCATCTCCTATTACTATTAGTGTCAGCCTTCTACTAACCCTCCATTTCTTTTTTTTTTCCTCTCTCCTTTTTTTTTTTTTGGTGTGTGTGGAAACTAACTACCTTTCAGTCACTGAAATGCTAATTTCAGAGACAGGCAGTAGGCAGCTAGAAGATAATGTTACATGTTTCCATCCTCCCACGGGGGAAAAACCTAGAGGAATCACAACATCTGAGATTCTTTTGCATTTTGGATAGGAAGACAAAGGGAAAACTGTTTGTGTGTATACATAGACACAAACACATTTGGAGACTGGATCTTAGAGATTAAAAAAGTAATTGATATTAGGTGTGTTTTCTACTTCCAGGGCAGGCAAGGGAGAGATCTGAGCTTTATATTTTCAGGAAGAGGAGAAAAACAAATGGCAATTCCCTGTTTAAAATAAATATCTTGATATTTTTCTTCTCTGGAATACATACTGAGGAAATGGCAGTACTTGCACAGAAGTAAAGAATATTTGTCATATTTCCTTGCCATGTCACTTTTTCTGCACTGTTTCATTGAGCCCTGTTCATGAAGGAACAATTGCCTTATTGTCACTCTGAACGTCCCAGGAGCAATGCAACAAAACCAAACAAAGAGGCAGAAGGGGGAAGAAAGCAGAAGTAGAACAACTTTTCCAGAGTGAATCACTAGTTCTTAAGTAGATCCTTGCGACATGATGGCTTGGTCTGCTGAAATCCTGCCCCTGCTTACCCCTTTCAGTGTGTGTGGGCTCACTTTGTTGCTTCCTCTCTCCACCTTAGGGTATTTGGGTTCAGGTCAGGCTCCCTGCTCAGAAAAGAAACAAACAAAACCCCAAACTCACGAAAACCCTGATGTGGCTTTTGGGAGAGCTTACTAATTTCCTGTCATCTCTACCTTACAAGAAAAGATCGGTCCAGGACACCTCAAGAAAAAGAGATTGCTTTGTTTCAGTTTTGTTTTTAATGCAGCATTGCTGTTTTTCACTAGCTCTGACTTGACCTGGAGGAAGGCAATCCATGCAATTCCCAGTGGCCAGCACTGACCAGGCTCTGGCAAGTGAAAGCACTAGAAAAAAGCAGGTTGCAGGTCAGGCCTCAGCACACTAGGACAGCAGGGCCAAGAAATCAAAAGGCAATTCTTCCAGATGGACACAAGTAGCCAGCTGTCACAGTGAGATATCTGTTCTACATTCTTCTTACAGAGACTGTGTGGATGTGTATTTAACCTTTCAACAGGAACTCATCTAAACTCTTCATGCTGGTCTCTTCTCTCAAGTAACAGGTGATGGGACAAGAGGAAACAGCTTCAAATTGTGCCAGAGGAGGTTCAGATTAGATATTAGGAAAAGAATTTCACTGAGAGGGTTACCAAGCATTGGAACAGGCAGCCCAGGGAAGTGGTGGAATCACCATCCCTGGAAGTGTTAAAAAAACCTGTAGATGTAGTACCTGGGGACATAGTTTAGTTGGCATGGTAGCCTTAGGTTAACAGCTGGAGCTGATAATCTCAGAGGTCTTTTTCAACCATAAAAATTCTATGATTCTAGGAAACATCTCCCATTCCAGCTGGACAAAAGTAGGAGCACATCAAGTAAGGGTAACCACCAAGGAGCTGAAGCTAAGCACTCAGAGTCTGTTTTTCAATATCTACGCAACAGCACGCAATTTTCCAGTTCTGTCAGTTTTGTTTGAGTATCTACATCCTGGCTTTTGCTGATACAATCACAACATGAATGTAACTTTAAAGGTTACCTCTCTCCAGCTTAGGCACAGGGACCATCATATCAAAACTTGAAGTCCACTGCAAATGCTATGCTGAAGAGCTTAAACTACTATCAGATTTCCCACCAGAGAGCTAGTAAAGCCCCCGAGAAAATTATCTTGCCTGATAACCACGTCAAGACTAGAGGTATTTCTCCCTGCAGTAAGGAGATTGAGCTGACCCTAGCACCAAGATGTTATATCTGTGCCTCCAAAGTGGTGGTCTGGATGCAGTTCACTCAGTATTTTTGTATCAGGCTCTCAAATTCTACACACATATTTAAGTGAATTACTATACAGCCCCTTTATTTTGTTTCTATTTTTCCATTCTAGAGGACGCTCATTGTTATTGGGTTTTTACGCTGAGGCTCAAGGATCAGATTTGATTGCATAGGACAAACCATTTTAAGTGGTAAAGCTTAAGGATGGAAAAAATGAAAATTATGTAATTTAATCATGAACCGCAACAATGGAGCAAAATCTTCCTGCCTATTATTGACAATGATCATCTCCGGCTGCCAGCACTGCTGGCTGTGAGGAGTCAAGATTTTCCCTGTGCCAATACAGACCTCACTCTGATTTCCAAGTTTTCCAAGTGCAAAGGAAACACAGGCTGTTTGCATTACAGGGAGGCCTGCCCATCAGTTTTCTATGAAAGTTTCACAGATTTTTACAACCTGGTGTGTGCATACAGGCATGCAGCATCTTTCCTGCAACATTTTGTTGACCTCTGCTCAAAGCACACGGACAAAGATATTTGGCAGCACAGTGCAAACTCGTACACTTTGATATGATCCTTGTATTTCCAGTGGTTTTTGCTTGGTACAGACTGTGGCAAAGTGTTGCTGTTGGGCTGAGCATTTCTAAAGCCAGCAGAAAGCCCCTTGCAATGAAGCCTCATTGCCCCTCTCAACATCACATTCCTCTGGGCAAATCCAGCCCTTTCCTTTCCTTCTGTTTCCAACTTACTCTGTTTCTTGTTCCCTGAATTTGTGTTTTGAAGTTTCTGGATTTGAGCAAAGCCAAAATCTCAGTTGAAATCTCACTCCACTCTGGCAACCTCTGCTGTACTCCTTGTCCATACTAGGTGGAACCACATGTGGTGTGTGTGGTTTCAAGCCTGCTATCAGCCAGGTTTCACATGCAAGCCTTTCAACAGAGTTAAGCTCACAGTTAGAACAAGCCCATGAATTTTACCTGAAATGCTATCAATATTTTGAGCTCTCTGCTATTGGTGGGGAGTTTACTGTCCAGCAGACTGCTCCCTTGGAACAATACAGCAGGGTGACACACTGAGCTACCCATAGTTAGCTAGCATTCGATGGGTAGGTCCTTAGGAATAAGGAAAATCAGCGTTTTGAAATGAATTAGGGAAAGTTTTCCAAGGTATATCTAGGATAAAAAAGATAAAGCTGTTCATGACACGATGAAGACTTTTATATTGAAGGCAAGCTGCCATATCTTTCACTGCTTATGCAGTAAGGTCAGCTCCTCAGTTCCAGATGATCAGGATAGTCCCAAGAGGAGGAGAGGAAGGCTATATAAAGCAATATAGGAAAAATCCATTCTAATAAAATAAGCTACAGCCCAAACCTCCACCAGAAATTCCAGTAAAACTCAAAAAACTCTCCAAGAAAACAATCTGGAGAGTCAAGTAAATCAGATTGCCTAAACTATAGATTAACTTCCTTTTTGCAAAACATCTGTGTAGGCTTCTCCCATCCTGGCCCTTCCACCCACTCCCACATTCCAGCACCCAAAAATTAAAAATGAGATCGGCCCTTAGCCTGGATAAGCACAAAGGCCTGAGTGCCAGGTATGTGCAGCTGTATGCTTGATTGCTAATCCATCTGCAAGACTCTGCATGGGCCACTTTTGTTTGAGCCTCAAGTAAGGATGGGAAAATACGTTGGAATAAATAATGTGAAAGCCCTTGGCCTTTTGCCTCTTTTGAAAGCTGAACTGGAAACAAAAGTTCCTTCCAGGTTCTCCAATGCTTGGTTAGTGCCACCCATTTGCTTATTACGCTGCTCCATTTTTGGCTCCCATATGGGAGAGCAGGCCCTAAAACACTTGAGAGAGCAGCTTTTCTCCCAGTGCCCTCCCAGGCTGTCTGGAAGGAGAGGGAGCTCGCAGGAAACCTGTTTTGTGTAAACTTTAAGCCAAAGTTTTTGCATCAGAAAAGTTTGGTGAGTGCAGGTAAATAATCAGCATTGGAGAACATGAGGGAACAGGGTGTTTAATCTGGTGCTACACTCTGCATATCTAAAGGATGCACCAAGAGTAGATAAGCAAAAGAAATTCAGGGTTCAGTTAAATGTCCTGCTTGCATCTCACTGGCTTATGTTTTCTTGTTTCTTGTTCTGGCTCTGCCTCATCTTCTTCTCTCAGTGGACCATGGGTGTTACCAAGCAACATGGTAATATTTGGCCCAAGTCCTAAACCATGGATTTTTGTAAACATCAGTGAATAAAATTATTTAACATCCTGCCTGAACATTGTCTTATATCTCTGGGTGCATGCTAGGCAATGCCAGCCCCGTACAACTTACATGCAAAAAAGAAAAGGCTGCTTTCTGAGTTAAATTTAAGTCACCATTTCTTGCCAAATGAACCTCTCAAAATCAAGACTTTTCAAACCTCTTTTGCAGGAAGTGAGATACAATCAGAGACACCCAACCAGTGCGTGAGGCACCCACTTCAGCTACAGAAATCCAAGTTTTCAGACTGTTTAAGTTGGAAAGGGAGCTTGAACTAGAGTTTTTGCCTCCTAGGGAGAGTCCCTAGCTAGTGGGAAAGCAATGAACCATCACGTCTCCCACACTGGGACTGAAATTCTGTCAGTCAGCTCCTACCTCTGCAGCAACATTTCTCTCACCTGGCTGCTCCTCACCCTATTCCTAAACAAGCTATATGAGTCTCGTGCCCTGGCTGTCTAGGAGGCCTTCAAACACTAGTGCATCATCCTTAGGACTTGCTCCCCTCCCAGATCCCTAGACTTCCTAAGGACTTGCCACCCACATCCCTATCAGGACACATCCGTCACTGGTTTCCCAATTCAAAGCATGGGATGGCTCCTGCTGGAGAAAAGACCTGGGAGGTCTGGTTCTGGCTGTGTTGAGCAAGTTTGTTTCCCAGTCTCCCTATCCTGCCTCATTGCATGTGGCAGCCAGGAGTGTTCCTTGCTGAAAGCAGGACTGGAGACAAGGCAGTCCTTTCCTCCTGTACCCTTCCCCCTGCTCCTGGGGAGAAAAGAGCTATTCTCAGCTCTCTGCTGAGGCTGCTAAAAGGGCACCTCTCCTCCAGAGAGCCAGCTTCACTCCATTCTCTCCCTCACAGAAAAAGACATCTCCAGGAAGAAATGGATTCATCACAAGGTGCTAAGTGGGATGAGCTGTCTACCCTCAAATCCCAGGATTTGCAATTTGTGCTGCTTCAGGGCTGTGGGAGGGCACTGGGCTCCCTCTCCCTTTCCATTTGACTCAGCCTTCTCATAGCAGGGATTATCCTTGTCTGTCAAAGGGAAAGCTGCAGAGCAGACGTCCACCTATTCTTCCTGAGCACTGAGCCTGACAGCCGGCTTTTCAGCCCTGCTCCCATTACCAGCTGCCCTACAATGAGGGAGCTAAACTCCACACAAGGCCCACATGGAGCTCCAGAAGGAGCTGGGGGGCTGAAGGGTGCGGGAGGGGAGAGAGGGAAGCCAGGCTGAGTGCAGCAAGGGAGAGAAACAACTCATGCAGATGAGGGAGAGTTAATCCTATTTAGCACATGTATATTATCAATGAGTGTGTGTGGTGGGGAAAGGCAGGGGGGAGAACCCCCCACTGAAGGCAGGCGGAGGCAGACAAAAAGGTCATTCATGTGTGGCTCACAGAATTAAGAAGGTACCACAATCTGCTGCTGGTTTGGCTCCAAATGCTTCTTCGTATTCAAATCAAAGCCCCTTCCCCCAGCCCAACCTGCAAAACTTCCTCACTTTCCTGTCCCTGCCTCACTGGGCAATTACCCACTCGACTCTTACTTTCCATCCCTTCTGGTGGCACTGGAGGGGTGTAGGGTAGCAGCATTTCAGGACCAATTCAGCACCATATTCCAGGCCTCAAAATTTCAGTTTACGTTAACACCTAGGCTTCAGAAGTAGTAGTAGAAATGGCATGGTTCACCATGTGTCCCAACTGTTCTCCAGAAATGGCTCAGGACCCACATGTCCAAGGCTCCTGACCCACTGCTAAGAAGAGTTCTTAAAGTGCTGAGCTCTCCAGAAATTTTGCCTACAGGGTCCAGAATTGAAATATCAGCCTGAGAGCTCAGGAATGTTTTTGGTGGAATGGTTTGACCCTAGACCACCTGTGGCTCCACAATAGAACTTTGAATTTGCAAAGATCCTCTTCATTGAATTTTAACCCAAGTGCATGACACCAAGTGACTTCATCGTCTCACCTTGGCTATACAGCATAACTATACCTTCCCATGCAAACGCCCTGTTTCTCTGAGAGCCAATGAAAAGGAAGCCAAAACTCAGGGTTATTTTAAATATCAGTGTGGGGATAAAAGGCCAGGGCTGGAGCAATTCTTTTGAAATACATAAGAAATCTCAGGCTTGAATCTACTGTCCCTTTAGAGAAAAAGCAAAATGTATTTTGGACAAGGCACTGGACTGCTTATGAACCACAAACACAAACATTGCTCCCTAATTTGCTTTCAGCACCAGAGGAGACCTGTACTCCCTCTAATGAGCACTGCCAGCCACCCTTTTCTAGGGAGAACTCCCCAGCCACTCAAAAGAAACCTGCAATTCCTCTGGGGCCCCTGCACTGGCTAACTCCAGGCTTTGGATGGCTGCTTGTGCTGTGTTGCACAGCTCTCGCTTCAACCCCTGGTAATCTCCTTGCCTTCTCCACAGGAATCAGGGATAGAGGAGCTCTCTCCTCCCCTACTGTACATGCTCATAGGTTTTAATCCAATTAAACTGTTCTCTCCTCTTGAAAGATTCTCTTTTTTCTTCCTTTGTTTTCAATGAAGAAGCATCATTTGCTTGGGAGCATTTCAGAGCTGCAACAACAGGCCCTTTGCTTACATGTGTCATTTACAAGTGGAAAACCGCAAACGAAGCTTGAGCTTTGTTTTTGAAGGTGGGTGGAAATGGCCTTATTTAATTTTTTTTTAAAAAAACACTTTTAAAACCTTATTAAGCAAATTAAATTTCAAGAAACATCTCACTCTTATTCTGGGAAGTCCCTTCCTCATCCTTTTCTTGTACCAAATTGGTATGTCAGCACAGGCACGTCCATTGCCTGGCTCCCACAGACCCATCAAGCATCGATTTTGACACTTAACAGAATTAGAAATGCCAGCCATCCAAAACCTTGATGGCTTTTCACAGGGAACAAGCACTAACCTCCATTAGGAGGCTTCCTTTTATCACATAGATCCTCTTATAATTCAATTTGTAATGAAATTCTTCCCCATCTCCCCAAACCATGCCAGCTGCTAGCCCCATTCCTCTACCACCACCATCTATTCCTCAGTTAAATAGACCTAGATCCAATTCTTTCTGTAATTTAAAAAAAAAAAATCATCACTTATACCAGCTTCCCTCTGCTGGAAGGAAGCCACAGTCAATGGGTGAATCAGGTCTGTGCCTTGTACCCCTGAGTTAATAGATGTTGAACAGAGGGTGAGCTGAAGTCCTCTGTAAATATGTCTTGTGCCAACCTAATAAACTTAATGTTATAATGCAGCACCCCTTGTAAAAATGTGCCTGAAACATGAAGATAGCAGGGAAAAACTCAAATATTTGTTGATCTGCAAATCCTCCAGCCCTCAAGCAAATAACTATCTGTACAGAAACAAAGTAAGGAAAATACAACTCAAAGACAAGTGGAACTGCTCTTAATGTGAGGCAGTGCACTACCTGGGTTTGATCCAAAAATTAGTCAAGTTCTTCATTTAACTACAGGGGGTGGTTGGATTAGGTCCCACTTGGCTGATGTGCCAGGGGCAGGAACGTGAGATTCTCTGTCTTTCACCTCCCTTCAAATGCTCTCAGACTCTTATGGTATTTTACAAATCATTCAAAGACTTGATGGGTTAGCAGGAAATTTCCTTTGTGCTGCTGTGCCGGAGACAAGGAACAGATCTGGTAGGCTGCTCTTCTCCATTTTACAGTATGTGAGATCCCCACTCAGCTACAGTAGGGGAATGTATGCACAGGATTAAAAATTATCCATGATTACAATTTAGAGTGTTATAAACCACTCAGCACCTGCAGCCCTAGTGAGGCAATATTTAAAGATTAATAAAATAAGCATTTGAAAATCCACTTCCCTTTTGGTTATTTGCCAAGATTACAGTCCAGAATATAGCATTTTCCATGCAAGGACTGGTAAGCTGATTAACAGCTAAAGAAGAGTTTTTCTTTGCTCTTCCTTCATCATGTGCAGTACATACCAAACCAGCAGCATGAACAGGGGAAGCCCATCCTGAGCCTATATCTTAATAACTGGAAAGTCAGTCCAGTGATTATATTTTAATAAATAGTTGCTGAAGGAGTGACTGCTATTCAGCTATTTGGACAGATTGACTCTCAATCAATTTGGAATTAGATCATTTGAAATCTAAGGAGTTCTTTGTCTGAGGATGACTGGACTTCATTAAATACAGGTTTTCATTCTGCATATGTTTTTAAGCTTTGATCCTCAAGATTGAGCATATGCATTTAACTCCACCCACACAAGTAGTCTGTTTTGGTCTCACATTCAAGGTTGGGTTCAAAATTCATTCAAATTAGTGTCTGTCTTCTCAGTGGCTTCAATGAGCTATAGATTGCATCCCAGTTCAGGAGATCTCTTCATTTAAGTTTGACACCAAAGCCTCCTGAAGTGAATTAAGCAATTCCCAGTGACAGCAATGATCTCCAAACCAAGCTTTTTCATCTCCAGCTTTATCTTAAAAGCATCACAAGGAAATTAAATCAAAACCAGGGCACCTTAGTAAGGTAAATAGCATTTAAACAGTAAAGGACTCTAACCCCTTAATCTGTACATGTTTGGGTAAGGTTTCTGGAAATTAAACCACTACTCTCCTTCCACAGGGAGGGAGAGTATTTTTTTCTTCAGGAGTCTATACCACTGTTTCCACTGGAATGGGATTTGGTGTTCAGTGAGATTTACCCATATAACTTCTCCAAGTACAGACAATTGTTGCAAATGATGCTACCCATTAACAGTAAATGCTTTCACTGTCTCCAGCTCTATAAATCTCTAAACATTACAAAGAGCTACTCCTTAGTTCCTCCCATGAGATATTAGAGATGGGAATTTCGTGGACACAACCAGTGAAAGTAAGGAAGGGTTTTTTCTCCCTCCTCCTTTGAGTAGATGTTTACTGAATGGACATGTTGGACAGAAGGAGCACTCTGACCTCAACAATTAAATTCTTCACTGTATAGTCCCCCCCTATATCAGAGAATTCCCCTGAAAGAAATTCATTGAGGAGACAATTCTGAATAATTTGCACTCCCTGTTATTGTTTTTTTACATGATTCTTCCAAATACTAAGACAATAAATATAAAGCTCAGGAGTTGTTCCTCGACTTACAGATCTAGTTTTAAAGTGTTATTTGTACCAGTGGCAGGAGAAGAACACAGAAGACAAATAGCAGGGCTTGCAGAGGATGGAATAGGGCATGTTGCTCCAACAGGAGGGGTTTATCTGAATGCTGGTCAATTAAATGCCTCAGAAAAAGTGAAAATGTTCCTCTCCTTTGCCATGTTTCTGTGCTTACAGGACAGATCCTATTCTCACCTTCGCTCTGCCAGTCCTTATCACCTCCATTGGCTTTCTAGGAGAGACTTGAGATTAATGCCCATGTAGCAGAGCAGATTTAAGAATTACTTTATTTCAGTGGAAAGGTTTTGCTGTTACTTTAAAATATGCCCTTTTGTCTGACATTGCAATTAATCAAGTCTCCCACCCTCTCAGAGCCTGTCTTCAGAGTTACTCTGTCTCTCACTTTCTTTTGTAGATGAGACTTCAGAGCCTGACAAAAATTTAAGGAGGAAAGTAACACAGATTCAGCCAGGACCTCAGAAATCAGGTTCAGATACTCTCACAGTACATCTGCTTGCCACCTTCCCAAGGCAGGCCAGTAGCCAGTCCCTCTCCCTGTGTGTACATCAGCTCCTGGAACCCTTTGGATGCAGAGGGTCTTGTACAGCACCAAGCCCTGGCTCTGCCAAAGCAGAAAACAAGGAAAACAACTTATTTAACTTGACAGATTTGAGGACTCTCAGGTCTCCAACCAGCATAATTAACTTAGCCTAACAAAGGGCACTGTGCAACCTGATGTTTCCCAGCAAATGAGCCTCCTAGACCTCAAACCTGAGGCTTCAAGGAAACCCAGAAAGACCCAGCTAGTTTTAGGGAGAAGGCCAGAGCAAAGGAAGAGGAGAGTAGGAATCTCAAAGCTTTGTTCATGGTGAAAGTACTTTTCCATGAGCAGAAATAATTTAGCCTTTTGTTTTTAACATTACTGTATTTGGCTAAGAGTTTTGGATTCACTTTGTCTCACACAATCCAACAGTCAGCTTTACTATCCAGGAGCCCAAGTCAAAACCTGGGGGCAGAGTTAATCATTCCCAGCTGCAGTCCTGTATTTGGGCCCAAGGTCTGGGTCAGATTCATCACCAAACAGTCCTCAACAAGCATGAAGTCACCACTAGATGTTATGAGCAGGGTCATGTATGTACAAGGCCAATCATGGAGAGAAATAGGGGGTTTTTTTGGTTGGTTTGCATGTGTTAGGAAAAGGGAATCACTAAAGAACAATGTAAATGTTATACCTTCTAACTGCAGGCTTTAAAAAAATAGGCCTGGTTATTTGTTTTTTTGGCAAAACATGTCTGTTTTTCCTTTGTCAGTAGGTGCAAGTTGATTTCTGGAGCCAAAAACACCTTTTTTTGGCTAAATAGCTGTTTCTTTTTTCTTTTAGTAGCACACCCTGGAGGAACATAACTGAACTGACATAAATTATATGCAGAGGAACTCAGAGTTTAATGAATAGAAGACTCGTGGAATTCACTTGATGTTGGCACATTAACACAGTTTTTCCTGTGCACTGAAAGTAGGTTCTGTAGTTTCCCCACATAAAGTGGGAAGAAAGGGAAAAAAAAATGGAAAGAGAAAAAGAAAACTTTTAAAACTCAGACCTCAGAGTTATATGAGCAGTTTGAGTGTTTGGTTCAGTCCCTGTGAAATGACATTTCAATGAACCAAGAGCAGACACAGCAGGACAGTGTCAAGGTAGGCAGCAGAAGCCTTCACATGCTTTCTTTGTTGTACAAGTAGTAAATGCTTGCAAATAAATAATTTCATGATAGCTTTAACTTAAAAATAAAAAATACAAGTACCAGCAACCTGCCCTTCTCAGTCATCTTTCAAATAATAAAGATGTAACTGGCAGTTTGGAGTAAGTGAAGAATATAATAGGCACCAAGAGAGTAGCATCTATGCCCTTAGTAATAGGATGCATTGCTGCTCTCCCTCTGGTTGTTTAACTACTGCACACTGGTGACTGGAAGTCTTTTTTAAAACACAACCTGGATGCATAAATAAATGTGGCCTGGCTTGTGCTGATGCTGTTCCAGCATTATAGGAAACACATTTGTTTATCAGGTTTGATTAAGCTTACACAATCCAAGTTCTGCCAGAGTCAGGAGTGCATTGTACACATCGTTTGATAAGAGAGAAGGATGAGTTATGTAAACACCTAGCAACATGTGAGGGAGATTTTCTCTAATTGTTTATGTGCCTTTGTGGGAAGATTACAATCGTGTTGTTTCATTAAACAAAACAGTTGTACAAGTTCTATAAGACAAATTGCCTTTTGCTCTATTCACTTGCAAAGGTCATCCTGTTACCACTGATTAGCACCAGACAGCCAGTCATACTTTGGCAAAAGGCGAGTTCATTCATAACAGGAATGCAGAGTCTCTCAGAATAGGTTTCCCAGTGACTGACTTGGCAAAGACACAATGTAGAAAACACTTCTGCCCAATATCAAACATTCACCTTCTGACAGCTCCAGAGGACATCTATCCTTCACAGAGGTGCTGAGCACCATCAGCTCAAGCCTTTAGCTGCATCAGAGCCACAAGTAAATACACAGAGGTGAAACACAAGTAAATCCTTTCCAGATACTGCTAACCAATGGAGTAACCAACCTCATTCTAAACTAATTCCCAAAAGAACTGTTAACATTGGAGAAAATACAGCAGCAGAGGAAGCTGAAGTTTGTCCTAGTGTTAGAGAAACCTTTTCCCAATTCCTTCTCCTGCACCCCCATCTTACTTCACTACAGGCAGACCAAGGAGTGGTCATGGACTCTCTTAACACATACACACACACAACTCCCCAGAGCTTGGTAACTATCTTGCTTTGTCTCTTTGATAGGCTTGTAGGAAACAAATGAGGAGAAGATGTCTGAAGACTCCATTAACATGGTTAGGTTGGATGCGCTGACAATAAATCGATTCTTTTTGACATGACTGTTGCAGTAATGAAGGTACATTTCTGGATAACTCTTAATGTAAGATAAGATATGGATGGCCCATGTCTTTCTGACATACATCCAGCCTATCAAACTGTATCATAAGAAAAGCTTGCTTTGTTGACGTGCTAATCAGAGATAAAGTTTAAGATTAATGATGATGGGTGATTTTGTCTATCGTATTTTTTGAGAGACAGGAGTCAAACACTCCTGGCAGGGTTAGAGCTCTACCTCTGGAAAAAAATGAACACCCAACAAGACCCATATTAAAATGTCCCTTTTTCCTCTAGGGATGAAAAAAGGCAAGGGAAAAACATGCCTAAACTTGAATGTCATGCTACATTTCTCCAAAGTTTTTGAGGTTCTGGCATTTGAAGGGATCTTTTAAGGCTCTTTTCTTGCATATATAAAATAAATTTCTAGTAAAGTGAAGAAATGTATGGCAAGAGGAGAGAAACAAACAAAAAATTAGCAAGTACCAGGAGAAGGCAATGACTGCCACACACAGTAGGAGGAGTTAGCCACGTCCTGTTGATGAACTGATCTTCTTCCTGACAGCTTGGGAAGGGATGGGTGCAAATAGGAAGATCTTCTTTTCCCAATCTTAAATATACATGGGCCTGTCACCCTTCAGTTGCATCCTAGTCTGGGGTCCTATTTGCTCTATGAAATGCAGCAGCTCAGATGAGCTCCAAGACCACCAGCATGGTCCTGCTGAGGGCAAGAACAGCATCAGCCCCAGCTCCAGGACTGTTGCACACCTTTCTTTGGCTGGTTGTAAGGATGCAGAAAGCAATGTTTATAGGTTTCCCTTGGCAATGTTATGCCCTAGTTTTCCCACATATAAAGCCGATGTAATACTAGTATCCACTGCAACACACAAAAGCTTTAGCCTATCTTGCTTCTTAGGTGAAGTATTCAATTCATGTTTGGTGAGACCTCAAATCTATGGAGAAAAGGCATTATTACCTTGAATCACTTTGAAGACAGGCATAATTGTATTGTCAGGATCGATAACAAAACCCTTGGTAGTAATAAAAAAATCTATTTTTTTTCTGCTTCAGAGTATTGTCTCAGCTATGGAGAGAATTAACTTTTAATTACTTTGAGAATAAAAAGAGAAACAAACAATTAACTACCTTCAATTTACTTAGCTAAGTGATGAAGTCATGCAAAACATGTTTTGACTGGAGATAGGTAAAAGCCAAAATCCTGAAGATTAACACTTCTGACTTTTGGGATAAGCTCAGGCTCAGATCCCAAGATATGAATTAGCCACTGGTGCTTTTGGTTTGCATCTAACCTAAAATGGGAAAAAGACCAACAGCTCATTAGAGCAACTACTTTTGTGATGCTTTTGCAAATTGACATAAGGAGGCAAAATGTCTGCTGCTGTGCAGCCAAAATCTACAGAAACAAAGTTTGCAAGATCTCAGCCTTAAACCCCAAGCCTAGTCCAAAACATGACTCCCAAACAGCATAAACCTTTCTTTACCTTGAATCAATTTGCTATTCAAAAGGCTACATTTTGAAACTCTTGACTCTAATATTTAATGTTTTTAAGCTAACTTGACAGCACTGAAACTGATTTAAACAAATAGGAAAAGAAAAATTGTTTAAAACCATTATGTTTTTCCTTTCAAATTTTTTCACTTTGAAATATTTGGTATCTTTTTCTAAGGTTTTTGTTTTTTTTTCTTTTTTCTTTTTCACTGGGTTTTGCCACTGAGTGTGATGGAATCACCAGTACTTCCCATCTTTTCCCTCTCTTTTTTTTACTGTCTTTTTCCCAGTTTTCCTTCCGCTGCTTTAAAAAAATACCTAAACAAACAAACAAAAAATCACAAAACTAAACAAACTAAAAAAAAACCACCAAAAAACCCCCCATGAGTTTTTGCGAGAAGTAAAAATGAGGGAGGTATAGAAGGACCTATTCTAGAAAGATATTGATGTTATTGCATTGTCTCTCTTCTTCATGTAAGTGGGGTATGGTGGGATAGAAAGGAACAAAGTACCTGAAGTGCGAGCATAAACTATTACCATTTTGAAATTGCTGGTTTTAACCCAAAATACCCACTGGATAGATGCTTAATTTGTTTATTTTGCCAGATTCAGGAAAGATACAATTTTGCCAACTAAAAGCACTTCAAATTTTGGCCAAAACATTTTAGGTTTGATCTCTTCACTAGGACATCCAGTAGACACAAGTCCAACCAGCCTCATCAAATACTCTCCATTCCTTTTCTCCCATTAACAACCTGCCAAGCCATTCATCAGCAGTCACTTTCTGATGGTTGCATGGTAGTAATTTGCATTTGCACTGATCCTGCAGTACCTGATCCCTGAATTTGGCTACTTCCCATTCAGCTTTAAGACTAGTAATTCATTCAATACAACTATGACTAATTAAGGAAATAAATAAATGGCAGTCCAGAAAAACTTGGCTAAGGATTTAAACAGTTTGTTAATAGTAACAAGTCCCCAAAGCCATTCAGCAAGATGTTTTTCTTACCGTTCAAAACAGCCCATCACAGAAGGTGGAATGGCAGGAAGAGAGCTTGGATTCAAGGAAGTTGTAAAAGGAGTTGCCTGCAACCAGCTTGCATCATTCTGCATCGTTAGCAGTAATGGGCAGCTGTAGTTCTTCCTTCCCTTGTGGCTGTGCCAGCTCCAGACCTGGCCCTTGATGTCTCCTCTCTAACTGCTGGCCCAGTGAAGACTCTACATTTCCTATTCTGCCCGTGGTCTTCTGTTTGTTTGTTTGTTTTTAAAAATTTTATTTAGTATGCTGTGGGAGTATCCCTGTTTTCTGACTTTGAACCTACAATAAGCTCTGGTTGCCTTTCTGTCTGCTATCAGGAGCAGAGTTTCAAAAATATTATGGTGATTTCTCAAGCAGTAACGTGGTGAGCAAAACAAATCCACCTTCCAAGCATGCCCAGCAATAGGGCCACCAGGACTATCTGCAAAGGCAGCCCTTCTACAGAGGTGAGATTAAACATGAATTTAATAGCAAACTGAGGCCTAGGGCCATATGTGATATTTCTAAAATCTCAGATATTGGTGTCACTAGAATCTAGCCTCAAATCATACAAGTAGGTTAATATTAGCCTGTTCAAACAGATTTTCAGTCAAGATATCACTCAGAAACAGCTGGGAAAAAAGAATCCAAATTAAAAATGTAAAATAGTAGGTTATGTTCAAAATCCATGTGAAGCAAAGGGAGAATTTCTACAACCTTTTAGATTTTAAAAGCATGATAATATCTGTGACAAAGAAATGTGTAAGTATCAGTACTACCTGACAGTTTCCATAGTTTTATTTAATATTTTAAATTATATTTTTAGAAGGACATTTAAAACCTCTGGTGTGCATGAGTTTATAATGCATGTGGTAATTGGATATTAGAAGTGGTAGTGGATATTACAGGCCGTAATGTCTTGACAGACAGAGGTTCACCTCAGGGAAACCTGTGCATCCAAACACCCACACCCATGGAATATGTGGCTGTCAGTGTCACCACTGCTCCTGCCCTGTTCTGCAAACATTTCCTCCTTTCTGCCACATCCTAGGTAGGTACTGACATCTCACTTCCAGACACTTTCCAAGGCATGTTCCTTATTGAAATGATACCTTCAGAACTGCTGCTTTGGAGAGGGCTGCAGATAACACTTGTAGGGATACTGAACATTGTAGCATCCTAGGATTGTTCTCCAGGTGCCCCAAAAGAGAAAACCACATGTAGGATGCACAGGCTGCAGAGAACCCAAAGTGAGTGCTAGACATACAACCTATGTGAAGAGACTCTGTGCAAGGCTTAAAACTTATGTAAACCATACATTAGCCTCCAGACTTAAGAAGAGTGCTGAGGCTTAATAAAGGCTCTTTTACCTCTGTGGGAGGACAGAGGGGAGTTGTCATTCGACCTCAAGCACTGTTGCCAGAGGTTGGCTTGCAGGAATCAACAGCAGCATTAGGAGGCTCCAACCAATTTAGATGACAGGTGCTTCTTTGGTTTCCTTCTCTGCTCCCTCTCAAAACCTTGAACATGATGCAACCATTTGATTTCTTCTTGTGGTTGAACTAGGTTGCCCATGATTATAAATTGTCCTGATGATTTCTTTGGAAACCTGCCTCATTTATACTCAGGACCTCACAACCTCCTGATACCTTTACTTACATCAGTACTTCTTCCACAGCAGTGCCATTTATTGTCATTCTCCTGAGATCAAAAGGGCAAAGGGAAAAGAACTGCAGGCACTTACATCTGAGATGCAAAAAATATGGTTTTGAAAAAAATCCCAACAACTGAAAACGTGAATGCTGGGAGAACAGGATCACCCAGTGCTGAGTTTCTACAGAGGCCCTTTTATTTACTGAACATTTATGTGTTTGTGAATATTCAGCCCTTGATAGAGAAAAGAGCTGGTTTTGATACTAGCAGCAAAAATATTTGCTGTAAATGTCATGACACGCCTTGTCCATAATATGATTTTTTCCAGATGGTTATTTTTTTCAAATTACTGAATGGAAAAATATTTCTTAAGACAAGTACACATAAAAATAATTCTTTTTCCTATTATTGCCTTTTTTTTTTCTTTCTACATTTGTACATGCACTGCTGCCTGCCATGGGATGATATGCTGGGAGAGCACATACATCCTGACATCTGATTAATCATGCAAAGCAGTGGGTGTATAATTCTTAACTGACATGGTAGCCAACAAGGAATGATTTTATTACACGAAATGCAAAGGGGCACAATAGTCACACCTTCTTCAAGATGGTTTCTAACACTAAGATATTCCACTGAGTGAGCAGTAAGCAGATATTCAATGTGGCTTTAATGCCAAGTAAACCCATACCTCTTTTGTTATCTGGGACATGAACCTGCTTCTGGATCCAAAATGATCTCAGCTGGCAGTCCCACCCAATACTGCATTTGAAGGATTGTCTTGATTCTGTTCTTAATTTATTAAATCTGGTGTCTGTGAAGTGGTACCAGATGTGGGGCACCTTTTCTGTAAAACAACATCCAGCTCTGCAGTGTGTTTGTTTCCCATGGAGAAGCGGAGTTAGCTGAGCAATGCCCACACAGTTTGGAGCCTGAAAAGCAGCTTCTTCAAAACATGGTTGTGCTGGAGCTGAGAAGGACAGAAACCTGCATAACAGTAGCACGAATTTGGGAACATTCCTCTCAAAAAGCATCCTATCATACTTTCTACTTGCTAAGTCTTTCTTTTATTCACATTCCTGAGAAGAGCATTGACCTGCCAAGCTGGTGGGGTGAAGGAACAGAAGTAGAGTCCTTTGCAGCAGGTAAAAGGTGGAAATGGAGTAACCTAGCTGTGGGCTGTTTAAAAACACAATGGGAACCAGATCCAGACCATGAGGTCCCCTCCTCATGCTCTGCAGGCATCCAGCTTCTGCCTTCTTCCATAAGAGCCAAATAGTTTTTTGTTTAGCTACCTCCATGAGCAGGGAGAAGGCACACTGCTCATTGCTTTCCTGCCCAGCACGCTGCCTAGGACAAGGGGTGTGAGCCCCACGAATGGAAAAGCTGCTGCACGTACAATCAGTTCTTGTGTATCAACACCATGTGTCATGCTGAATGACACCTTTCCCCAGCCAGGAGTGGAAGTGTTGTCTGAAGAGATCAGTTAACACGAACTGGGGATTGACTTTCTAGCTTATGGCCCAAATTTGAATCTTATGGTTCAGTTCTCGCAAAGTTCTGAGCAACTTTGGCTTGGGCAAAAGTTAAGATCACTTGGCATTTTTCAGAATATATCCTTTAATGCAAACCAGTTAGTGAAGTATGAGCCTAGCAATTTTTCTTCTGTAAAAAAAGAAATTTGGAAAGAGGATAGAAGTGCAAAGTTCAGAGTGGTTTCAGATTCCCACAATAACAACGAAGCCAAGTTCTTTCCCAAACACTTGCACATTTCCTTAGAAACAGGTGACAGACATCTGCAAGGCTGAGTTCAGTGCTGGAACAGCCCAGCCTTCCTTCCTTGGTTGTGGGTGTTCTGCTCTTACAAAAGTGAGAGAGATTCAGCTTAAATATTTCCAGACAATGCTGCAATTTATTTTAAGTGTAAGAGGGGTCATTCTTCACTGAAAGAATATAATAATTGTTCTGTGTGAAAGCAGGAGAAATATGGGGAAGCAGTAGGTAGTAAGACTTACACCTACATGATACACACTTAAACAGCTTCCTTATGTCTCCACATCCTGGGTATCACACCCACGCCAGTAATCCCAGTGCCAGCCATGGAATAACACAGGATACTTCCCTTCTGTTGCTCCATTTTCACTAGGAGGATGGTTCTCAATGAGTCAGATGCTTTTCCTGATCTTGAACAAACTATAGGTCTCATCAGCTGTGTTAGGAAAGAAAAGTGTGAAGAACAAAAGTGAAAATGATGATCCAGTAGCAATATAAACATCCCATCTTGCTGAGGCTCAGATCAAATAACCAGCACAGTACATCTTCCCTGTTTTGTTGTGAGGAACCTGAATCACTTTGCACAGTGCCTTGTCTAGCAGGGTAACACTCATCAGACTAGTTTCCTCCAGGCTAGGGAAAGGAAGAAGAGCAGGTAGTAGAGGAATAAAGTCCATCCTGCACAAACCTCTCATCATCACCATCCTCCAAAAGACAAAAATGCAAGAAAGGGAAATAATCAGTTGTCCTCAAGGAACCAGAAGTTTTTCGCACCTATGGTGAAAAGAGGAAGGTTCACTCATCTTTTCCCAGTGTAAAACATGGCCAGCAATACCTCCTTTGCAGTATGTAGGGCAAGACACTGTATGGAGGGAGGTGTTGTTACTGCAGAGAAGAGCTACAGGGTCTTTGCTGTCCATCTTGAACTCTAGATCTGAAATTTGGTCTTTAAATCTTGACCAGCAGTAAAGAAAACAAAACTAATTTGAAATAAAGTGGCAGAAAAGCCAAGACTCTATCACAACATCTACCTTCTAATGAACGAGCTCTTCTGTCTATGAATCTGATACACATGCAACTGTTTCTAGGGCTTTGCACGGGAAATGTTTCAGTTGGAAAGTATCATCACTTAGAGAGAAAAATAAAAATACCATAGATGGCTTTAAGCTCTACATCTGTGGAAATCTCATTAGGTACTTTTAGATGTGCTGGCATCTGGAAAAAATCATCCCTCTAAACAGAAAAATATGTCATAAATGTCATAATGGGGTGTTGGAGAAGCACATGAAATTAGTTTGGTTCTTCAATTCAGCATCTCTGGCTGGAATTGTTAAAAAGAAAATACTTGTATGAAGCATTAAAGGTTTTTGTCAGGGTTTGGCTCTGTGGACCAACATGGAGTCTAAAGAGCACTGAATACTTCATTCAAAGATGTAAAACTCTGGAGAGCTACAGTTGGGTTGGTTGGAGCCAATCCAAACTTTCATAGAAGGTGAGTACAAGTTCAGTGAACCCCACAGTATGGACAGACTCCTTCAGCAACAAGCAGGTGCTTTCCTCTGACCAGTGAACTATTCAAAGCCTCTAAGGGACATCATCTTTCTGTCCTTTTTGCATTAGGCATCACTGAAGATCTCAGGCCAGCATCACCTTCAGAGAAGTCTACTGAGGAGGTAGCATTCTGATGTTAAAGGACCTCAGCCTCCCCTGAGGTGCACAGAGACGGAAAGCACTTACGAGCTTCATAGGTTGATACTGTCTCTCAAGAATGTCCATAAGGATCTTCTCTGCTGGGCACCAGAGTCATGCCTAGTATTGCTCTGCACTGAGCAAGCAGGTGCTAAGCAGAAGGCAAGCAAGGAGCACACAGAGCTTAGGGTGTCCCTGAGCACAGGGACAGCACACTAGGGCTGCAAACACCTGTATGCACTGCGCTTAACTCTAGCTTCTGTGCTTGCTGCTTGTATCCTGTACTCCTTTTAGGCTGTGTCCAAGTCAAAACACACCTTTTAGGCTTTGTGAAGTCAAGCACAGAGCCTGTGCTAAATCTAGGGTGTGAATGAGCAGCAGATTTCCTTCTGCCAGCTGCCATGTCCACAGCACGATCACTGCAGAAGCTAGAAGTTCAGCTAGGTATTAGTCAGTACCCTCTAAAGTCCCTCACCCTGAGCTGACTCACAGACACGCTGAACAATTGCCCTCAGAACATCCTAAGCCTGTTCTCAGGCCACTTGCAGTGCTTTTAGGTATGGGAAGCAGCAGGTACATTTTCCAGGGATGACTACAACAACCAAAAGCTGTTTTCTAAAGGGACACACTCAACTTTGGGATGTGCAAGATGCAGTGATCAGTTAGTACTGATTGCTGTTTTGTTATTGCAGACTATCTCATCAAAATTAATGTGGGTGTTAAAAACCTCTCCAGGCCTTCACAAGGTGCACATCAAGAAGGTGCAATGCGACTGGAGATACAATTTCCTTGGGTAGTACATAAAAAGCAAGCCATGATCACAACTGGCCATTAAAAATCCTGTGGCAATCTCTGCAATAGAACCTTCAATCCATTGTCCTAAATCTAATCATTACACTCTGCCCCCTGCCCATTTAGCATCCTTCTAGTGTTTCAATTGAGGATAGTATTGCAGTGCATTTCCTGACCTGAATAGTTTAACGGATCATAATAGTCTCATGGTTACTTCATGCTCCTGCAGTTGGTTTGTTGTATCCATCTGTGTTCTTTATTCTTACATGCAAACTGTAAAGTCTTTGGGACGAATGACTGCCCGTGAGCCCTGTGTTAATACAGCACTCAGCATAGGGGGGGTCCTGATTTTTAGGTTCAGCAGCAGAACAACCCATAATTAATAAATAGCGACTTCTCTGTTCTAAGCAGAAAAGCAGCACAGCAATCTGTCAGGGTAGAGAGGAGGAGGGTGTGACCTCTCCCATCAGGCCTGTGTCCCCTGGGATTCTCCTGATCATCCTCATTTTCTTTGGAAAAGTTATGGTGCCGATGAGTTTTTTATGCATTCAGTTTCACTCCAGCCCAGGAACAGATGGTGGCACAAAAGAGGAGTGACTTAAAATCACTTTGTCCTCCACCTGCTCCTAATCACAAGCTATCCATACATTTAAATACCAAACAAGAGGAAGGAAAGAGCTTGTGTGCAACAGAAATACCAAACAATGTTTGCATTAGAAAAAAAACAACTCAGACATGCCTTTCAGCCCTTAGCAGCAGTCCCCATGGAAAATAAAGTTAAAATAAACAAAAAGCAACAATTCCTTTTTGACTGATGATTTTATAATATGGTTGGTGCCTCTCAATGCAAGCAGCCATCCCTCCCACACTCCTGCTATCCACCCAGAACTGTCCCCTTAATTTAAGGGTATCTCTTCACCCGCTGACACGTGCACATGGATTCTCTTTCTTAATGATCTTTAAGCTTTATTAAGAACAAAAGAAATCCCAATCATGATATAAGCCTATTAAAGGATGACATTGATAAATCATTAATAATGACGTGGAATGGGCAGAAATGTGCAGTTAGCACTTCCACTTCGGCATGCAGAAAGAAGCACACTGATGTATTTTTATTAAATGAGGGTGCTGAAGTATCCTCTAGTCTATTAGTAACCAAAAATGATTTTAAACAGCATTTATCAGGAAGTCATCTCAATCTGCATACCTAGAAAACATGAAGCCAAATTCCTACAAGAGCTGGCCAAGGTGTTCTCTGGCTTTGTAGGGTTGTATTTCAATAAAGCTTAAAAATGGGTATATTTCTGAAGACTGATATATCTTGGCCCCATATTGTACAGTCCTGCTGTGTACTCCTGGATAGGTCTAGAAGAAAAAAGAAAAAAGGAATAGTGCCCATGAGGTTGTCTCTAAAATAGCAGAAGGATTATTCTGTAGGTACTAAAATCAGTTGTAGCCACAGAAGCTGCTTCTATGCTGTGAGGGGTGGCTACAACCACCACGTGTGCCACATCCCATTGACTCAAGCATGTGCCAGGATGAGCAGCCACATGGCAGAAATTTTCTGCAACCTTATGGAAGAAATTTGTTCATGGCAGATCAGCTGGAGATACCTGGAGCTACAGAGACTAACAGCTACTGTAGATGGCTAGTCCTGGCTCTCAGGAGTTTGCAAGCTGCAGTGAAATCTGCAGATATGGAGCTGAGCCCTATTCAGCTTAAGTAGGAATTTTTAGCAAGTTAGCTTTGTGAAGTTATGCTAGTATGCAGGTCAAAGAGGAGTTGCAGCTTTCTTTGGACTTCATGAACAAAAGCCTGAATAAATAGCTAAATGCAGGAGGGAAAAGTGCTGGAGATCATTCTTTGCATCTCTTTTTCAAGACTTTCTATGTCATCTGTTGTTACTGGTGCTAACAACAACACTCCTAAATGCATTTGGTGTTCTACCTTCCTCAGCCACAGAGGAAGGGCTCTTACCTACCTTCAATGATCTCTGTCTGGCTTTTGTGGAGCCTTGAGCTAGTCCAAATAGCCTAGGAAGAGAGATGATCCTTCCACTGCCAAGTAAAATGAGATGCTGCTACGAATCATGTGATTTGTTGGTGGGAAAGAAGACTGTCCCAAGCCTTTGGGTTTGTAAACCCAGCTCTCCTAAGGGCACGTGTCTTTACCCACTCCTCTCCCATAACTCTTTACAGGAGCTGGTAACTCCCAAAGCCCCACCCTGGGGTCCTGGGTTCCTGCATCCTGTGGTGGGAGCTGCATTCAGCCACCTGGCAATTGGCTTTTGTTATTTTTGGCAAGAGACCACTTTCCAGCTCAAACAGGGCAGCAAAAAAGAGATTCCCCTTGCTCCACCCTAATCTTCCCAGGGGAACCCAATAACCACCACTGATCCAAGGAAGATCATACACTTTAAACTGGCAGCTTTTAAACTGCCTCATGCTTGCCATCCATGTGCAATGCTCCTCAACCACATCTTGTCTGTGCACTGCTGATGCCCCAGATCTCTCTGCAAAGGCTTCACACAGTGTGGTGGGGATGCCTGGAACAAGAAACTGCCATGCTGTTGCATTTGTGCTATTCAGTGGAAAATTGCCTTCATCAGGGGGACACTGATTCCTAAGCTGGGATGTAAGGATTTGTAAATCAGCATAGTTCCACTGCTTCTAGCAGACTTACAGGATTTGTGTCAGTACAGGAATTTGCCACTTCATTACAGAGCTCCTTTAGCAACAACCTACCCTGAATGAGGCCCCGTGGCCAGCTAGGAGAGGTAGCAATTTTCTCTACACCACGGTAAACAGCAAACTCACAGATATTATTTTAATCATCTCTAAGTGCATAGGAAGGCTCTGTGCAGATAGGTGTGTATTAACAAGGAGCACACTCATATCACACTGCTAAGTATTTTTGGGTGGCCGGTCAAGCATAGCTGCCTTTCAAACTGCCTCAGAAGAAGAAATATTAATAAACTCCCTGCAGCATGCAGATTTGATTGAATTTCTCATGGATCATAGCTCGCCTGCAGCAGGGTGGCATACCTGTCAAGCTAAGACATTGTTCCATAATTGTTCCTGATGCATTGTGTGCTAATTACCATTGCTGAAAATAATCTCCAAAGATTATGGCAGGCATCATAAATAACAAGCCAGCGACTCGACACTGCATTATGACAGGGCCTCAATCGCTCTTATCTTTTACTGGAGTGGAGCCTATGCATTAGCTTTACTAATGAATCTTTTTCATTTGTACAAGTGATGTTTCCATTTGACAATGACATGAACATAAAGTGGAGGTTAATTTACTCTATTCCGAGAGGTTCATTATTTAACCTGACGTTGAGGACAAAACAATGTAGCCTAATAGATGGCAAATAGAAATTAGTTGTGATGAATTTTGCCATTTAACACTCTCACGCTCAGAGGCAGCACACACAGCAAAGAGATGAGTTTGCTTCACCAGCAAAACCACTTTATTTCCATGGTTCTGGAAAAAAAAAAAAGAAAAAGAAAAAGATTCCCCAACTCCCAGAATCCCCTGGACCTTGTAAAACACGATGGATTTACACAGACATAAAAACTGCTGGTAACTAATGGCCCAACGTTGTCATTGTGTCAATTTTTATCAGATTAGTTGGCATTAACACTGTATCACCGATTGCCTTACAAGCCAAGCTGCTGTGAATTGAATTGGATTCAGGTAGCTATTAGAATTGCCAATTTAAACACTTGGGGCTTATCTCAGCTTTAAGCCATTGACAAAAAGGCTTGGTCACTTCCCCAACATTCTCTGACATGTGTGCTCTGGGCAAGCGATGCAGCATCCGGTCGCTGGCTGCACTCATCCCTCTCTGGCTTCAAAATGTATCTATTCAACATTAATTTAACATCATCCAATGTGGTTTGAATCAAGCAAGTATTTTCCTTGTTTATTGCATACACTCATTGTGCTGTTTCAAGGAGGTTTATTAATAGTTTGCAATAAATTTGCTAAACAATTTGCAATAAATTATGCAGTCATATTTATAGCAGTGACACATTTTAGAGGACAAAAGTTGACCTTTCCCATGCCTCAAAGAGAGAAGGGGCAGGGCGTATCCATTACAACCTTGCCTTTCATAGGCTCATATCCTGGCTCCTTCAGCTCACAGAGAAGACAAAATGTATCTGCTCAAAAGCTAGTTTGATTTGTTTACAAACAATGGACATATTCTCTGGGACCCTGTGAATGCTGCTGGGCTGGATTCTGATGTGCCACAGGAATTGAAACCTGTAGGTCTATTCAGAGGAGTTTGAAGAGGAGCCCACTGGATTTGGGGTTTTGCTTGTTTGGTTTTGTTTTGGGAGGGTTTTTACGTTTAGGGATTTTTTTTCATTCATAGCTTGACAAAAAGCAAAATCTTGAGAGGAAACACTCCAATTTCAACAGTACTGTATTTTCCAACAAAAACAAACACGTTCCTTTAATTACTTCCAAATCACATCTAATATTTAGTCAGTGAGAAATGCGGAGATGCATCTGAAAAACTTCCAGTTCTGCCCTGACCCCATCTCACCACTCTGGCACTCAGCTGTTAGCTGGCTCACCATCATAGCCCTTTGCTTACAGACCACCAAAGGAAGGCCAGTTACAGTAATGGACACATGCAAGTTAAAAATGCAGCCTCTATCTTGTCCAGCACAGAGCTGAGATGGCATCTCTGGGGGTCACACATAGCAAACCTCCACTCTGCCCTCAGCCGTGGGTTTATATCCTTCTTTCCCGAGGCCATCCTCCTCCACCCTTCCCATTCATGTCCAGCTGGGAATACAGAGCAGAAATAAAACAAATATTCCTCCGTATTTTTCCAGATATTAGGGATGCTCTGGCTAACTGTCCTCATGAAGATCATCATGGGATCCTCAGCACCAACATCAGGAAACAGTTTTCAGATTTCCAAGAGGCAGCTTCTTCTGTCACACTGGGATCATTTTCTTGCAAGTGACTCAGAGCACAAGCTGCCTCCCTGCCACCTACCACCCCAAAAGCAGAGAGCAGCCCATAAAAAGTGCTGGTGAGGTAATGGTCTCACTTCTCGAAGTGAGGGAGCATGATGGTGAGAAAGAGCGAGCATCGTTCTAGGAACAAACTAGGCAGCAGTTTGACTATGCCTCTATTTTTACTGCATATTATTACAGCATTACATTCATAGTCAAGGGTCAGCTGCCATTTCCTGGGGTTTATAACTTGCCTGTTTTAATTAACATCAGGCTCAAACTTGGTAGGGAGGAGGGGTCAGCCCAGATGTTAATCTAATTCCAAAAGTGCCTTATATCAGTGGCATTATTTAAAATATACTGGCTTGCAAACTCAAAAGCTCTTGTACCTTTAGAAGCATTTTCAGCCTACTCACTAAAAAGGTCATCTCCAAAATCAGCACACCTGCTGAAACAGCCTGACCACTGGATCATGTCTCATTTGCTCATCTACTGGGTATGGAGCTTTGAGACAGGTTGTGGTGCTCCCCCTGTGTCACAGGCAAGGAGTTCAAGTATCAAGCAGGTAAGGGACTTGCCTGAGGTGACAATGGGCATATATGGCAGAGGTGGGAGTGGAACACAAGTCTTAGAAGTTCTTGATCTCTGAACAATTTGCCATCCTTTCCCAAGTTCTTCCTAAGGACTAATACAGACTTCCTGCTTTTGGCTATAGAGGGTGTTTGGAGAAAGCAGCACACAAAGTAACCCTAATTTGCGTACTAGTTGTCACAACAAACAAGAAAGGGAATCAGATCTTTAGCCTGTGGGAACTATTACCAAAGGACATAGAAAAGATAACTAACAGAAACAAATCTATTTCCAGTTGGCTTGAACCTATTCTACAAAGGGTCATCTCTGTTAAAAAAAGTTAGAAATCCACACATCAAAGAAGAGTAAAAAGTGCTTGTTAGTTGTCAGTTACATTATGCTTTGAGCTAAGAACTGCTCTGCCCTGTCCCCAGCCTCCTTCCTTTTCTGCATAAATTAATAGAGAAGTGTCATCTCATCACTCTTGCTACATTTGAATGCTCAGGACTAAATGTTTAGGGATGTAGCTGGTATAATAGCTTTTCCCTTCATGGTAAAGCTACCAAAAGTGCCCCAGGCAAAAAGTGACATTTCTCCAATGTTAACAGAGAAAAATGCTAACAAGCTAATTTTGCCTGTTCTGCTTTAATTTTGATTAGGGACCCAGTGGCTACAGGTAAATATCTCAGTCTGATGGAGTTGAAAGCGTGTTGTTTGCTTTGTCTTCACTCATTAGTGAACAGCAGGAGCAAATATAGTGGGTAAGTTGATTACAGCTCTTGGCTCCTTTCACAAGCAAGCAGTGAATTCTTTGGGACCACATTCCATCTAGGTGTTATATCCCCTGGTGACGCACACAGCAGTCACACACCCTGAGATCATAGCTAAAGGATCCTACTGAATTAGGAAGGTGGTGGTGGGGTTGCTTTGGTTTTGGTTTTTGGGTTGGTTGGAGCTTTTTTTATGTGGAAATATGATAACTTCAGCTCTTTCCTGGATGCCTTTTATTGTGTTTACCTTCAGAAACAGCAACATTTGATCATGTGTTGAGAAGCTGCATGTTGCCTTGTAAACTCAGAAATAATTTTCAGGTGTATTTATGGAGCTCTCCTCATTGTTTCTTGGAAACACAGAAGTCCTTTCTACTCTTGCTAAGATTAGTGGGAGTGAGCCAACAGTGTTAAAAGGAATTGAATGGCTGTACCACCGCACATCAGACAGATGAGGACATGCTTACCAAAGGAGGAGGGGGGCATCACTCTGATCCTGCTCCTAGTCCCTACCACCCACAGACATTGCTGAATGCACCAGTGCTAGCAAGATCGTGTTTTCATTTTACCTTTAGTACATCCTAGTCCTGTCTAGGCAAATATTGGCAAGACTTCAACCAGGAGGTCTACAGCTCCTTCTCTGGGAGTAACTCTCTTTGGGCCACTGCTGTGACTTTTCATTGCAGATGCAGTCAGCTCTTGCCTGCTTAGGAGGATGGAGCAAAATAAGGTCTGTATCAGCCAATGGATGCACAAAGTAGAGAAGTTCCCAACACCAAAGAACATCAGAATCCGTGTGGACATCTCTTACCTTGGGAACCACAGCATAACTCTTTGGAACACACGGGTGTTAGCGGAACCACACTGGGGCTATAGGTTACATTTAGTGTTCTCCCTTGGGCAAAAGATAACTGCCTACCAGCGCAGTGCTATTATCCCAAAATTGTTCCCCACATATCTGTAGCCTTAGATTGTCTTGCCAGTAAGGTCCATTTCAGCCTTTTCCTTTCTCAGTGTCTGAGATGCATCACAACATATCACAAACCTGCACCCCTTTAGAGAAGAAAACTATGGGTTTTGTGAGAGCAAGAAAACTTTGACTTTTGTTTAATGTCAGGGGTTATTTTCCAGCAGGCAAAAGTTATAAGCCGTTCCCAAGATCCGGGAATGCAGATTCAATAAAGGCAGACAAAAGATTTGAGGTTATGCTCTTCAGAGGGGAGCCTCTTTTGTTTGTTTGTTTTGTTTTTACTCAAAGGACATTTCTAATTTGTTCCTCTGCTGGCTGTTTCCAAATATATTTGTCTTTGCCATCTTCCTTCTTTCCTGCCCCTCTCTGGTTCTGATTTTCAGAGCCATCAGTAAATACATCACCAGTGGGCTCTCTTCTCTAGGATTTATGTTTATATTTAAAAATCAATTTCATCTGAGAAAAGAGGATGGAGGGGAAGAGTGTGAGAGAAAAGGAAAAAAAAAAAGATAAAACGAATGGGAGAAATCACATGGACATTTGGATAAGACTGAAGAGCCTTCCTTGATTTATGGGGAGAGTCCTGATGCCATACACTAGCTTGGAGTCACGGTATTAAAAATCATTGTTCTCAGTGTATTAATTGAAATAGAGAAGACCAAAAATTTAAGATCCATATTAGAGTGATGCTAAAACTGTATTCCAGAATGACACAAAAAATGCATATGAGTGAAATTATTTATGTTTGCCAGAAGCAATGGTTGCTCATACAAACTTTTGGGAAGTCCTGTAATTGTTTGGTGAAATTCAAATTGTCAGAGCTCTGTATAGACAGACTGGAATGTGTTTAAACTTGGCTGCTAGCAGGTTTGTTTGCATTAGCATTTCCCAGACACATACTAAATGGACACAAACTTATTTAGCTGAAGAAAGTTTAAGCAGTTAAATGATTTGGGGAAATCAGCTGAGGTGCTGTGTGTGGCTGGGGCTGGAGGCTGACTCAGGGAGGCACTAGCCTTGCCACTACCTCCAGGCTCCTTCTTTGCCCCCTTGCAAATATGCCACCTGGGTCACCTCTGGGCCTGCATTCTGGGGAAGCCATTTGAGTAACCTTTACTAAGCTAGTTCATTTAGGCAGAAAAACGTCTAAGGATCCCCCACACAAATAGCTGAATACTGCTTAGGGAAGCAGCCAGATCTAGAAGGGGACAGCAGAACGTGGTAATATCCTAAGCCGGCAAATCCGTAGCCAAAAGAGACTGTGTGATATAGCCTTTTGCCCTGGGGCAGGAAGGGCTTCTCTTTGCCCAAATTCTTGATTTTCATCAATATAAGTGAACACTGGAAAATTATAACTCTCCATCCAGTCCTTCTCAATTTATTGCATCAGGGGGGAATAAACATCATATATTTTCTACATTAGATCTACCCCGAGCTGTGCAGGATGTATTTTATTTAGACCACATATTGTGTGGTGTGTTTATAAAACAGAGACCTCCTAAATACATGCCTGGGGGGGGTCTCAGCTGAGCCATGTATTGAACAATCACATGCTTTAGCAAGATGGTGAATGTCAGTGAAATCTAGGAATCATAGAAGAAGCAGGTCAATACAACGGAAAATTGGTATGAAAGCTGGATATGGGGCAGAGCAAGCAGGAGCCTGGAATCACTGTTAGACTCTGAGCTCTCCTGCAAATTGCAGGAGAGCCTTTTCCCAGCATCCTCCCTGCTCACCATGAGTCACTACTGAGGCTCCACATTGAGTTATCGCCATTTAGAGTGGCATTTCCTTTCAGACTGCACAAAGCAAAGGAGCCATATTAGTAAATTTATTGAGTATTTCATTAGATCAATATGGAGTATGATTTAGGAGCCTCTGCCTAGGCTCTTTAAATCTATTTAATCAAACCAATTAATAAAAAAAATCTAGAAAGTTGAAACATATCCTGTAAGGTGCATCGTAAATATACTCCCTTACTTATGCTTTTGATCTCAGCCAGGTAATTAACGGCTTTGGTTAAGTTCAAGTCATTCCCTCATGCCTGCTCATGGTCATAAAGCCCTAGGGCTATGCATAGATCATGGATTTATTATGGTTTTTTTCCAGTTGCAAAAGCTTCTTAACTCTGTTTCCATTATTTTTTTTTCTTCCCTTGTTTAATTCCACCTAGGCAGACTTCTGTGGCTCCATCCTAGCTACAACAGTAGCTGCTGTCATGCTTTGTGCAGTAACACAATGGAAAACAGGGCCTTTTGTCTTCTTCTAGCTTGTAGAATGCCATAAATACAACTGAAACCTGGATATCCTAACTATTTTGCCAGAGTCACAATCTGACCATTGCATGTGCCACACTAATCCTCCTCAGTGAAACATCAGCTTCACTTCAGGAGAGATAAGACAAACCCAGCAGGACACTGACCTTCTACCTTCCTTATCCAAAAGCAAAGAGGTGGGAATATATTCCTCTGTGGAGCATAAAGGCTCTTAATTCTTCAGCTAGAAAACTCTCAGCTGTTTAGACAAGCATGGAGGAAGCTGGAGGGAGAAAAAAAAATTGTGTCCATCACAAGGGATGTGTAGTACATGGGAGAGAGAGAGGGAAAGCGTGAACACATTTCTTCCCAGAGTCTTTAAAGTCAAGATAGCAACTTTATCTTGCTTTATAATCAAGGAAATCCGGGCTCTGGGGGAGAGAGACAAGGGACAGATGAATGGGTTTCCTCTAAGCACATGTAACATATATCAGTATCTGAAGAACATTGGTCATAACTCTTGGATAGTGCTCCAGAACAAAATAAATGATGAGTACTGGGCTCACTGGCTGCTTAGAGCAGGAGAGCTGAGCCTGAACACACTGCAGAGAAGGAGTTGCTCTCTCCCTTCTACTCACAGTAAGCATCTAGTTTTACCTAAACAGCTCTGGGAGATGAAAAAAAAAAAGTAAAAACAACTGATTCTCCTTTTTAACACAACTCCCTAGAAGGACAACATACCTTTCCAAATGAGTGTCAGGTTAATTTCCCATAGTTATGTGAACATCACAGAAATTACACTGAGGTATTCCAAGTTATTAATAGGCTCATATAAAATACCAAATGTCCTTCTTCTATTGGAGATCAGATTTGATTGGTAAAATAGTGTAAGATAAATAGGGAGCACTCTGAGAGGCCCAAGAGGTTGCATCTCTCACTATGTGTTTTATGCCACTGTTCTTAATTCCCAAATAAAATTAGGAACTCATGGAACTACTAAGGGACTCCCATGAAAACCTTCTGATCTGCACAGACAAGCCAGAAACAGAATGGAGATCTTCCCTGTGACAGACTGGACAGTGCCCTGAACATGGTCTACAAGTTGCACTCAGCTTTCTCAATACCCAGTTCAGCCTTGTCACAGCTTCCACCTTTCAGAAATACTCTGCCATCATCTGTGGGCCAGGATTACTGTAAACCTCCTGGTTTTATCACAAGAACACTCGAGGAGAATATCCCTTTTTTATACATCATACCTCAAAACACTTGCTGCAACCCAGGAGCTCTTGGAACACACTGACAGCCACAAGAGCTAGGGTGGTATCCCTACTGCAACATGGTTGGTGTGACAGGAATAAAACTGCTATGAAGCAGCAAGAGGGAGATGTCTGCTGGTTTCTCAACTCTACCAAAAGCTTCAGGATATGTCAATCTGCATAAATGGGAGTCCGCAAATGGATCAAAGCTTTAACATAAACCCTAAAAAAAGGGCACAATCTTGCTTTAGCTTTCTGCTGAGCTTTCCACTGCAGGAGCAGCCATGTGACAATGAAAGGAGCAGAAGGGATCATCCCTTCCTGAGAGCATTTGCAAGCACAAAAACCTGACTGCAAATCCTTTGAAGACAGCAAGAGTCCTTCCATCAGCTTCAACCAACCTTGGATCCAGCCCAGGGCTTACAGCTGAATGACTCATTGGTGAGGTTTTTTTCTCAACAGCAAAGACAGCAAGAAGATGGTGCTCTCAGAGAATGTTGGGGTCAATGCTGATGAGACCTTTTCCGTATTTTTTTTCAAACATCAATGGGCCAGGCAGATTCTATTTACTCTTAATATTTAGCCAGCATTCATGAGATCAGAGCAAAAGCATTATCAACTGTGTCTTATTGCCAGAGGATTTCTAAGCTTGTCAGGCCCTAGAATGGGGCTATTCCTCAGTAACCCCCTCTCCCTTCCCAGGGTCTAGGGGGGTTTCAATGCACTTTTAATGAGCCAAAACCACTCTGGTCCCATTCTCATCCAAACCATGTTCAGCTACTGAGCAGGTGGTAAGGGAGCAGGGGCGGATAAGAGGACTTCTGAAAGCAGGAAAGCAAATCCATAGCTAGTAAATTATATATAGCTCTTATCCCACAATTAGTTTGTAATTCTGAAGGACTGCAGACAGTCAGACTCCTGTGTAATAATCCCTGAGATCAGATTCACATTGAATTGAAGGACTTTGAAGAAAGATACACAACAAAAATTGGGTCAGGATCCATACCAGTTTACACTAGTAAAAGATCTGTCCCTATAAGTGTTTTTAGCAAAAATGTGAGGCCCTTTCTTCAGTTAGGTTTTTTATTAGCACAAGTTCTTTTCCTCTCAGAATATTTTCTCTCAAATACAGATTCTTCTTTGTCACTACTTCAGTATTGGTCATAATAGGGTTACTCCTATTTTACACTATTTTAAGATACTGTTAGAAAAAATACCTCATTGAGCATGAAAATACACATATTCCCAGTCTGGATAATTAGAAATAGACATTGAAAACAATGTGTGTTTTATAGATCACATTATATATATAACATTGCAAAATGGGTGGTACTCGAATTTATCCATTCATCATAAATATTGATTACTTGAGTAGTAAGTGATAAATCAAAATGCAGTAATCACTAAATCAAAGATTTATACGAGTAAAGAGCAGCAAAGCAATTAATCAATTCTCTGTACAGCCAATGATTAATTAGGTTCCAGTCTGAAAGCACAGAGGCTGGTTTACAATTAAGACTATTACAGATAGGCTTTATATACTTATATATATATTTTTTTTTCTAAACATCCTGTTCTTGAAAAGGAGATAAGTTGACCCCAAACAAACAATGCTCTGAGAAGGATCAGATGATACAGTTGTGTGTTTACATTCAAGGCTCTCAGGTCCTAGAAACACAGACCACAGAGACTGAAGAAGCAGCATGTTGCTAAAATCTCACAGTTAGACCCTTCACTCTGCCTGGGCTTGGTCTGTTCCACAGCTTGGAATAGACACTCACCCCAGTGCATGGGGTTTGGGAGCTACAGTCATTGGAGAAGATCCTCTTGGACCCAGCTTTTGTGTCTAAACAGTATTTGATAATGAACTATCAGGAGCCAACAGAGATCCAAGTTGCTTCTGACACTCCGTATACAGTAGAGCTCGCACGTGCTGCCAGCCCTTGTGGCAAGCAGCCCCAGTTCCTCAGACAGAGAAGCTCTGGTCACCTTCCTGCCATGCACCAGCATCATACAGGCAGAGGGTAAACCTGGAAGCATCACAAAATGCCACAGTCCTCCCCATTGCAGAAGAAAGTGTGTCCTGCTGAGACACAGAGAGTGGCAGCTGCAGCATCCCACCATGGGTCTGGCCTGACCCTGTCTGCAGTTACTGGTGAAAAGTGACTAGGACAGCACCAGGGTAAACCACAGGCTGCTCTACACATCCCTTATTCAAAGCCACAGCGGGCAGATACCAACAGGGTTATCATCATACCCCAATCTAGATCATAGGAGAAACTTTAGGTGTGTCCTACCTCTGTGCTTTGATGTGACCCGTGTGAGATTCAGTTTTGAGTCAGCACTGGGACTGACACGAGATCAGCTGTGTAGCTCAGTAGAGCTGTCACAAGAAAAATATTTGTCCCCAGATTCTCCTACCAGCAAGAGCTCCTGCTTATGCCAGCCAGCTGTTTGGCAAGAGCTGCTTCCTGCCCTAATTGTAAAGCCTTGTGCCTAGGAAAGAGCAGCATTAGCACCATGTGATGTCTATTTCATCCTGCTTGCTTCTTCCAAAGAGATGAAGAACAGGCCTGAGAGCAGCTAAAAACTGGAGGAGAACAGGATGCGCTACTCTGGCTCAAGGTGCATCCTTAGTTCAGAAGGATGAAGCCTCAGTTCATGCAAGTTCTTTTTTTTAGCTTACTGCAGAATCACTGCAACATAAATTCAGTGGCTGCCAGATGTTGGGAATGACCATCACACATCTACATGACAGATATATCAAACTGTATCTGTGCCACTGCTCATACACAAGCGAGTAAGAGTCAGAGCTGAAAGGGAAGCTTTCAAGGAAGGAAAAATGCCTCATACCAGAGAAAGAGAGTTTTTTCCTTGTATTTTTTTAGGATACTGACTTTACCTCATTTCCCTAGGAGAGGAGATTGTAGGGATGTGGATATATAGATGTCTCTGAGCCTTGTGTACATTGGGCTGAGAGGCACTAGCTGGAGCTTCCTTCACCTTGGCACTGCAAATTACTTTTTGTGTGATGTGCATATTGAAAATGCAGAGGTTGTGAGTCTGCATCCTGACCTGTGCACCTTTCTGAGGATCTCCACACATCCAGCTAAGCCAGGTGAGAGCTCTGGGTTTGTGTGCAGAGGGAGTGACAAGGTCCCAGGTTAGTTCACTCCTCCAGAAGATAAAGCTAAGGGTTACCCAGACAGCTCCAGATAAAAAAAAAATATTATCCAATATTTTTTAGGAAAAAGTCCAGTCATTTTGTTTGACATTTTGAAAATGAAATGTTACAGCTCCGTATTTCGCCAGGAAGGTTTTGAGACCAAATTTGCTCAAACTCAGGCTTTTTATATATAGAAGTACACATTTTTTTCAAACAGAACAAAACAACATGTTTTACATAATTCAAAGTGATAGTTTTCTGAAGAGATGACAGTGGTGAGAGCTATTTCAGAAGAAAACTTGCTTTGTGTTCTCTTAAAATGGTGAACAAGCTGAAAAATTAATTATTCACATATTTCTAAAGCACAAACTGTGGAGTGCAGTGCAGTTTGGGCCCAGGCAGAGGTACATTAGAAATCCCTCTTAGTCAGCAATCAATTTTTGATCCTGCTTCACCTCTGTGTGCAATAACTGGACAAGGTGTGAGGGCATCACATGGCTAATGGCAGGTGCTTTGCACAGAGTTGAAAGTGAAGCATCCTTTCTGCATAGCATTGCCTGCAAATGCTCTTTTTGACCTCTTTTTGCCTCGATGCCTGCATTACTCACTCTGAATTTGGCTGCCTACCTTGCTCTCAAACCTCTTGTCTCTACTTATTTGTGTTAAGCACAGGACACATGGACAAAATAACCAGCCTAATGCCAAAGTTGTAACCCAACCCTGCATGTTCTCAAAACAGCACAGAAAAAGAATACTTTTTTGGTGGGAAGAGAGGGAAAGGAAAGGGGGAGCTGGGATAAGGAATCAGCTAATTAGCCTCATCTACATTTCAGCTCCATGGTTCATGGGTACTAAATCATTCCTGACATATTTAGGTTGCCATTTATTACCAAAATTATTCAATGTGAATTTTGCCATTTAGAACGTGTTAAGAAAAATACTTATGCCTTCAGAGTGACTCCAGCTCTGATCCCTTCTGACATAGCAGCACCAGTGGGCCATGGTTTAAGTGCATATGTGCCTGCCTGCAGTAGCAACCTAGGCACACAGCTGGATGCACAGCTGTAATGGACAAGACTGCAGGATTGGGTTCAGGTCCAGAGACTGGGGCGGCACAGAAGTGGCTTGTTAGCCAAAAAACCCCACATCTCCACTATTTCCCACAAAACTACTAATTAATATTTCCTGCTATGATAATCTCAGCATTCAGGTCAGTGTTCTTAAGATATATTAAAGTTTGTGCAAGCATAAAAACTTAACTTAAAACTTAGTCTTGAAACTGTATAATCACAGCCTAATGCCAAGGGGCACAGATATGCATACACACACATTCTTCACAGGACTATTAAACTGCTTGATATTTTTAGTTAACTTTTCATTGTTTATTGATTGGTTGCCCACATTATTTTGAGCCACAGCTCTGCTCCCCACCCCAAAAAAAACATTAACTCAAACCCTTACCATGCCCCTGAGAGAAAGACATACGGAGCCATTTAACAGACAAGACCTCCTGGAGAGTAGGTGGATTTGGAAAGGTGAGTGTGTAAGCCACTTGCCTGCAGCCTGTCACCCTCTTGAGCCTCTTGCTCCAGCTCTGCTTCACTCTTGCTCTATTTTTTTGAATCCCAGCCTTTTTAAAGCCTCCCAGCCTTTCAGGTGAAACCACTAGCCTGGATTATCACGCCCCAGACTCCCCCCCAAACCGTAACACTTACAGATACATGTCACAAGTGTAGGGAGACTTTGGCTGGTTTATGTGAGCTAAGCCTGGGAACTGGCACAGCTATATNCTGTGGGCACAGTTATGGCACCAGGGGCCACAGGAGACTCCAAGCAATTTTCAGACTGTGCCTGACAGCTATACATTGTGTTTGCATAAGGTCCATCTCTGCTCAGACCACCATTAGCCTGGCAGTAGTGCCTCTGATCACCAGTACAACCTGCTTTTTTGTGCTGTACTCTCATTGTTAATCCAAGGGAGAAATGAGATTTATCACCCTGTGTGTAACTGCATGTGTTTACATCTGTAGGTCCCCATTTAATAACTGAAGATGCAGTGGCTAATTTCAAAGAAAATTTGACAGAGCAACTGAGGTCTCAGAGATATGAAGTTCACATAGGTTTTATGAAAATAGATTCCTGGACAGAGAAAACTGCTTTTATTAATGTCTCCACAGAGAAAATGCTAATAAACTCACCCTTTATTAGACATTAGAGAGTCAATGTAGAAAAGAAATGCTGGTATCCCAGCTCATCAGTCCTACTGCTCGTGGAAAAAAAATGTGTAAGCTGGATTTAGCTTGCTCTGGGCCACCACAGCCAAAGGTAACTCTAAAAAATTAAGCTTGTGAATTCTCTTATAAATTACTAAACAAGGCCCACCCCACATTTGAGGTGAAATTCCTCACATTAGTGACAGGCTAAAGATGAATTTTAATGATGTATTTTTAGCTGACCAGTTCCTCTACCACTGAAAAATCAGCATGAGTACACAGGCATCAATAAAGCAATGCTGATTTTTACCACTTTACTCATTATTATTGTTGGGAATATATTCATTTCTACATCTCTGCCTTCAAAGGGGAAAACAAAAATAGCCTTTTTCATAAAAAAAGTCGAAGTGGGAGGGGTTAGTTAGTTGGCAAGATTTTTCCAGTGAATGGGTCTTGATTTTGCAACTGGCTTCCAACTGAGTCCAAGGCAGTATGAATTTGACTTTCAGGCTGTCTGCTGAGCTATTTTCCCAGGCATTGGAAACAGATGAGATGTAACAGCAGTTTTTTCCCTTAGCCAGGGCCAGTTTCCTATCAGAGGTGCAAATTTAGATTTATCTACTACAAGAAGCTTAATAAAAAACACCCTTTCCCCCCTCCCCCAGTCATTGGTTATCATAAACAAATCCCTCAGCAGAAGCTAAAAAGAAGATACTTTGAGGTTAAAAGCAGCCTTTAAAAGAAAATGATGTTGTACATCATCCCAAAATTTAATATGACTTTATGCACAATAGTAATGTGCCTGGTAATGCAAAGATTTTTCTAAAGTAGCTTAATAACAATCCAATATTCTCATCCTTAAAAAATGAAAATGTATGTCAAAAAGGGATCTAATGTAGCTGCATCTTGTATCCATTGATGGAGAGAGCTGATTTACATAGATAGCATTTAACATACTATCATCATTATCCTATCATTCTTCTGTCTAATCTGGAAGTCTTGAGACAGAGTTCTCAATGTTCTCTGAGGTAAAAAAAAATACCAACCAAAATTATGGTAAAGGGGGAGAAAAAAAATCAGTGAGGGACAGATGAATATCAAATCAGATGAGATAAAAACGGGATTTTTTTTTTTAACCAGCATAGTATGAGCTAAAAATGCTGAAAAGTGGATAAAACAAATAATGTTTGAGACTGTAGCATACGGTACCAGAATGAGGAGGAATAAAAGAGAGAATTATGTTAATGGCTGGGTCTGAGTGTGCTTGTGGAGACTGCTCATAGATTGCTTCTGATAGCTTGAAGGATACAGATAGACAGTGTGGATCTCTGAAATCCAGATAGTAAATAATATTAATTTTCTTTCCCTCTAACCCCTTTTTGCATGAATTTAATGCTTGTGAAGGAAATAAGCAACTGAAGGAGGTCTTCCACTGCGAGCAGGATGGAGTTGTGTAAAAACCTAAATAAGGTGAGACTGCCCCCATTGAAGTCACTGAGGTTTTGTGTTTCTCCCTTTTTGGAGCATGTCTGCATTAAATTGCTTATCTTCAGCACAAGTGTGTGGTTATGGCATCTCCTACCCCTTGTTCTCATGCTTTAGGCTTTCTTTAAGCTGAGCAAACCCACCAGTGCCTGCACCTTTTCCAGCCCCTGTGACTCCCCTCACACTGTGAAGGGCTGCCCCAAAGCCCCACAAACTGCAGGGCCAGCTCTGCAGCTCCCACTGCTGTAACTGCCATGTACACTTCCCACCACCACCACCACAGGAATGAGCTTTTCAGGGTGGAAGAGAAGCAGCAGCACTTCTGTTTGTCCAAAAAGCTTTTCTTTTGAAAACAAGGTGTCCAAGCAGGTGGCAGCTCAGAAAGGCATATGAGGAGCTAGGGGCAGAGCTCAGGTCAGCAGGTTAGGGCATCAAAAACAGCAGAAGAGAGCTTGCAGCCAAGGAAACGGTACAGAAATGGTGCTGGCTCCCATGTGATGTGACATTATGGCCCTGTGGCTGTCTTTGCTGCGCTCTGCACCTTTAAACTCTTATTGAGTGGGCTTAACTGCAGCCACAGGAGCAAGGCTAGTGCTCAGCTCTGATGCTGGTCCATACCAAGGAGCCACCTAAACTGCACTCTCCTTACAGCTCTCTGCACTGCTGTTGTGAGGTGGCATCCCCTCAAACATCTGTGCACCACAGAGGACATAGGGCAAGAGGATACTTAGCACAGAGCTATAAGGACTGCAGTATCCCATTAGCATCCCAGATATGTGATGTTTGTGCTCTGGGTCTATGCTGGAGCCACAGCTGGGCAGACCTTTCTCATCCCTTCCCACGTTGGACTGGACTGTACATGACACTACTGACCCCACAGCATAAGAGAACAAGGGTTTTCCTTACAGTCTTATAGAGACCACTATAGCCTACCCACTGGGTCATCCCACCTTTCCTGCCAGTCTTTTGCTTTGTGCCTTTTTTTGTGCCTGTTTGACACACTGGTTCCCTCAGTTCAAACTAAAATACTTGCATGGTGTAAGGAGGTGGTCACCCTTTTGGTCTGAGAGGGCATTGCAAGAATTCCAGCAACGGAAGAGCCCTATGCACTGATCAAAATCTGCCTCAAGTTATTTAGCAGATTTCAGCCTTGTTTGGATCAGGTCCTTCAAGAGAAGGATAAGAAGTAATACCTCTAGCAGAAAGCAAGAATTTACCTGCACCCTGCATCGCATAAAGGTCTCTCCAGAACTATGAGCTAGCCTCACCCACAGGAGAGCAACGCATAAAATCCCAACTGATAGCTGTTACCTCTGGTGCTGTCTGTACCACACATGTCCCCATGTCATGTGGCTGCTTAGCCCTCCATTTAATGCTGCATCTGCCCTTGCATAGAAGCAAGTGTGATGCAATATAAAGCCTGGTCTAGTCACTGCACCTAATTATGAGGAAGAATAGAGCAAATTTTACCCTTACATGGACATGGAGTGCCAAGCCATGCTGCTACTGGCAGAGTTCCCCTGTGGTTGCAACTATAGGGCACCCAGCAGGGATTTAATCCTGTTGTAAGTAGCATTATCTTGAGCTCAGATATTTGTTCTGGGCTTCATAGGGTTAGCAGTAGGGATCAGTCCTGCCCCCAAAACCTAGTAGCTTTCAAAGTGGAACGTGATCATTTTATTAAAGGGATTATGTGCCATTGTTTGTTTGCAACCACAAAGCACTGGACTCAGTGACTCGGGAGGTGCCTTCCAGTCTTTTGCTGCTGTGTTGCTAATTGAAAGAAAAGCTGCTGGTTCCCCTGCCCTCAACATTTATCATACACAAATCCTTTAGAGATCTTGCAGAAGGTATCCACCGGAGCCCAAGTATCCTGGGATGTGAAAACTCTTTCCAAATTTCTAACTCATATTTACCTGCCTCAGTTTCCTATTTTTTTCAGAAGTGGAGAAAAAAATGGGACAATAAAAGAGTGAGTTACAACATGATTTTTCATAAATAGACCTCACTTTACTTGCTTGATATTGTCCTTCTCAAGTGTGTGCAGTCTGATTAAGAGCTCATAGCAGCACAACAGACAGGAGACAGAATGTCAGAGATCCAGACTAGCAAGAGCAGAGCCACTCTCCTTGCATCTAATCTAGACCCAGGCTTAAAATATATGTCCTGGAAAATAAATTGCACAAAGTGAGTTGCCTGGAGCAGATGAGAGAAAGAAAATGTAGCAAACCTTTTCTGATCAACTGTGGGGTTAAATAAACTTAATGAGACTCTAAAGAGGAGAGGTTTTTTGAGGACAAACAGATGTATGGATCTTACCAACTTTTGGATGAGTAGGTACTGCTTTGGTTTGAAGAGGCTCTGCCCTACTTACCTCCACTGTGGTCTGTGGGACTGTGACAAGAAAAGTTGACAGACACCATGCCCACTTATGCCAGTCAGGCTCATGGGATATAGAAGCAAGACTGAGGTTTCAGTGCATGAATTTCAGCCCAGGGAAGCAAAGATCAGATCATCTCACTCCAAAAACAGAAGAGGAAGGGAAAGACTTTTCTTTTAAGAAGTTCATTTGGAAGAGATCAAAACCAAATCTTTTTCTTAAATACGATAACTGATAATGCCCTAATCCTGGAGACAGACATCTAAGCAGATGCAAAGGACTCGTTGAAGACAAGCATTAGTGTTTGTAAGATAAAGCCTTTATTGATACTTAGAGTTCCATCAGTTTAACTAAATGTATTTTTAAAACTCATTTAGTGAAAACATGCTAAACCCTTGGGCAGACACTCTAAAATTGTTTTAATGGTTTTAAATTGAATTGGCTTCATGATTCCTTACTAAATTAAACTGTGCTAACTTTAAATTGTTCTGCAAGTAGCCATGCAGTATCATGCACAAAATTAACTAAACCAAGTTTTAAATCCTATTTCAATCAAACTACCTTACATGTAAGTGTGGAAAAAGCTTTAAATACAGGAAGATTGTTAAATATAGGATGGTGACATAGCACCTGGCTAAACAAACTAAACACACTGAACCTTGTCCACTGAGACTCAGAATCACTTCCAAAACCTGATATATTTGCTTTCTTAATAATTCTGTACAATTTTTAAGTACTCAGCCAACTACTGATGAATAGTTTTCTGGAGTAAATCTCTGCAGCTCTCACATTCATTGGAATTTGCTGGGTTCAACACTCCAGAAGACTTAATAAGAACTTTTTTTTTTTCTTCATTTTTTCATTCCTCCATGACTTTTTGAGGGGGAAAGCAAAAAGGTGACATTAAAATGGCAGCACCCAGAGACAGCAATGACAGCTCCACAGACTATGATACTGAAAGAGTGACAAGTATTTCTAAGGGCTGCTTTGACAACTCATACTGGAGTTTTCCTTTAAGTTACAATCATTTTTCTGAAGCAGTAAAATTGGTGCCTGAAGGATCTGAAAATGAAGAAATAAAGTTGTATAAAGTTGGCAGTATCTTACAGTGCTCATCGAGCATCAGTTATATATATAATGCCCTGTCTTACACCTGCCAAAGTTGCCTCAAGACCCTATTGCTGTGCCATGGCACAGTAGCTTATTAATAAAGCTACTGCTCTGCTTCTGGCAACTCTAAGACAGCAAACAGGGAGCGAGTGTGGGATGATGACCTGGGCTGCCACACTAGTACCTGTCCCTCTCCCTTCTGATCCCTTTTGTTCACCCTCAGGCCTTCTTAGGAACTTCACAAGAACTGATAATGGCACTGTCTGCTACTTTTTCTGCTCAAGGCACTCCTGGTTACTAAAAGGGATTACTGGATTAGTGTCCTTGTCATTAGCAGTTTGAGGTTTGCTCCTTGCTCTCTGTACAGAGCCACAGTGACAGGGCACCATGGTCATTCTGCTGGATGCTTCAGGGAAAAACAAGACAGTGCCTTCCCCAGAGCCCAGTGCTGAAGAGACACATGCAAGCCATATGGACTAGCTCTGCCCAGCATGTCACTGTCCCACGATTGTGGGTCTGTTAATCATAATTAATTTTAACAGCTGAAGTGTTTAAACAAAATGAGATCTAGATTCAACAAAGGTGTGGGAGATATTGAGATATAGCTTCATCTTTCTGAGGCTGCAGTGTTACCTTCCCAATGCAGCAAGAGGCCAGTAGTGAGACTGCCTAGGTTGTGTACCTGTCCCAGAGATGACTCGAGTGGAAACATTTACCTGCTGCACTCTTCATTCAGGATTTAGCCTGAAGGTTCAAGCTAACTCTTGAAATTTGTTTTCACCTGCCTTGAAAAATGATTGTTTGCCTGAATAATTCAGCTGCTCTCAGCTTTATCAGATGGACATAAGATTATTACTGTTCTGTTTAGAGGGCAGCAAATCATTCCATGCAAAAGTGTCAACTATCTGTGAACTGCAAAAGATGGCAACTGGACTAACATCATGATGGCAGGGAACTTCTTTAACCTTACCTGGCTGCTGGCCTGATGCACTTGACTTACATACTGGCATCACCCTGCTTGGTGCTTTCCACCAAAAGGCCAACATCCTTTAATTTTGGCTCTTCCCTGGATTAGGGAAATTCCTTCTTTTCTAGGCTAATCAACAGAAGCTCACTGAGATTTATGGCTTTGATGAGTGAAATTTTCAGCCTTGAATCTACAGACTGCAGCTTTAAATACATTATAAAGATTATCAGCAATGTATCAAGGTGTCTTTGCAGGATGGTATAAACTTCTAGTGCACTACTTATTGCCATAAACCATACTTCCAGGTTTTTATTTATATGCGCATTAGCTCAATATGATTGGATCTGTAGCCAGCCCTGGGGACTGGAGTAATTTATATATATCAATAAAGGTCTCCAGCCAGCCACTGGGTGCTCTAAGGGGAACAGTAGTTCCATTTAAAACATTAGGAACTGGAGAAATTGAAAATAACTCTCTATTTAGAGGCCAAGAAGTAAGACAGCAGGCAACAGAGGTCCCAGCACAGCAAGGCTATACTAAAGAGATTGTTAAAATGTCATTTCACTTACATATAAGCCATGGGGAAAAAAAATTAACCCTTTCTCTCCCATGCTTACTGCAACTAATTCCTGAAAAGAAAACCCATTCTTCAAATCTAGTGATTTAAATAATCCCAGAGGACATGACCATAAAATTTTGAGTGACATGTTCAACAAATTCAGGGAGTTTACTTGCAAAATTAGTTTTGAGAAAGACAGAAAATCTCGTTACCTTTGCATTTGTTAATGTTAGAGCTAAAATGTAAAAACAGCAAAAAAATCCCTCAGTGGCTGGATTTTACTAGGCACAAAAAGCCTACAGGAAGAAGTGTCATCTTGTCTACCTAAAGTAACCAAACCCAACAGTATTACATTTTAACATTAAAGTGTCTTTGACTGCTCTTTTCCTTCAACAAGCAAGGAAAGCATTTCACAAACATCCAGCGTAATCTGCTGAGGTTTACCTTCCTCCACTGCTCCTAAGTTTCCCATGGTTCATGGATACACTTGGCTAGTAGTCTAGGTTTTAACAGGGTTTATATAGTTAAAATTTCATCATACAGGGAACTTTAATGACCTGTGACTCAAACTCAGCTTGATCAACTTCCTATAATTTTTTCAAAAATTTTCTTTAACTTTCTGCAAAGGATAACTAGCAGGTCAGGAGGAGGATAGGGCAAAAGTGTTCTAGATAGAAAAAAAGCCATATGAAACTACAAAAAAACAGGCTGTAGGGTCTAGCTGAAGTCTGAACTATGGAGCTACACATGTCAGGACAAAAAGCATGTGGGATTATTAGAGAGAAACATCTGCTAAAAGACAGCCTTCCCCTGTCATGCTACTCTGTATTTCCTTCACTTTGAACTCGAAAAGTGATAAGAAAATGCAAGCTCCTTCTCACCATCCGAGTGCCTCTTCTCTCTCCTTTTGCAGGAGTGAAGTGCCAATAGTTCATTTTACTTCCTCAACACTGAGGATTTTTCTGAGGGTCTGAACCACCAGCATGTGGGGCCTGCCTCCTGCAAAGTGAGACAGTTGGATTTTCTTTCTCTGTTATTTGCTTAACCTGGGAAAAAAAACCCAACCACAACAAAAGCCAGCAAACCATCAGTGTGGTTCTGAACTGGGGAGCAGTCATTCCTAAGCAAACATAGCGTGGCTGATGTGACAACACTGCAGAGTGAGGGAGCCTTCCCCTCTCCCATCAAGCCTCCACAGCCCAAGAGGAGAAAAAAAAAAAGCTGAATGCATAACAATGCCATTGTGTGCGGGAGAATTTCTGCCTGGAAGGAAGCATCCCCACCAGAGTCCCCGCATGTGGCTTGCAGTGCTTTGAACGCTCCTGCTGTCCTTGTGCCACAGCCAAACTAAATCCATTTCTATTCAAAACTCAGATACTGCCCTGCTGTTCCAGGTTTTGTTTTGGTTTTTTTAAAGGTTTGTTTCTTATACAGGGTATTTATTTTTCAGTGGATTATGGTTCACAAGGCTTTCCTTTTCCAAGGATATTGCTTTCTGCTCTGGGGAACTAGTGTGGGTTGGTGGATAGAGCCATTGGGTAGAGGCTATGGATATCTGAAGTGTGGTTTGGAGCAGGTCATGTCCTGCAACCTCTCTTCCCATCCCTTTAGCCAAACCACCCACCCTCCTGGTTTTGTGCATGGTTTCATTGCTCCTACTGAAGGAGTGGTTTTTAATTAATTTCATGGAAGTGCTCTGACCCCTCCAATGAGTGGGCCTGAGTTGATACTTAAGTCTTGTGTTAGACCTTGTGCCCTGGAGAAAAGTCATCCTAGGATAAATAAGTGGGAGGAAAACGTGACGCTTTACAGGGGAAGGATAAATATCAGGAAGAGTTATTGGTGTGACGGGTCATAGGTGAAGGCAAAATCCACACAGAAGTATCATGGCATGGTAGCTGATGTACATGCAAAATTTGCACCATCTACTGACAGTAATCATCTCTCTCAGACAAGGGAAATGGGGCTAATGCTTGTGGGAGAGGTGTTACTGCACTGGCCTCACTGGCTCCTGCCTTTCATGGGCTGCACACAGGAACAGGACAGTTCCTGATCAGCCTGGACTGTGCCCAGATCCTGGCCAAACAACAGGACATAGACAAGGTCCAAAGTGGGGGTCCTGAAAAAGTTTCCATGCATTCTGCATGGCATCAGTAGTCCTTCCTAGTTGTTGATAATTATGGAGCTTTTTTCTGAATAAGTGCATTAGTGCCTCCATATTCTCACTTTGCTTGGAACTGCAGGCACACCACACTGCAATGGCTGTGTTATTCTAACATTATTAAATGTGCACTCTTCTTTTATTAGACTTTTTAATAACATTTAAGTTGCACTCCTGGGAATTTTTGCAGAAAGGGAATGTTGGCCAGCCTAATTTGTACATGAAAATACCCCATAGGCCAAGGAAACAAGATTCAGATGAATTTCACGTGCAGTATGACTATGAATACAACAAGCACTGAAGGAGCTTTGGGGTGTAAAACCATTCAACTAAGGAATGTTTGAATCCCATATGTTGTGCTCTCTAGGCTGTATTTTGTTTGTGCACATTACTGCTTACATTTCCTGTGTATTTTTGCTTTTTTAGTAAATGCACCCAAGTCTTCTCATTCCCTACCTAAGAGGTGCTTTGTTACACCCCACAATGGAGCAGTGGAGGACTTACTGCCCTTACAGGAAACCCTGCTCTGCATGTCAATCCTATATCACTTAATTCCCAGGCTGCCAGAAACACAAAGCCTTTAGGGATGTCCTGGGCGAGTTGTCCAAGTGAAGTCCCAGCCCAGGAAACTCGTGGGTGTACAGTGATGCTAGAAGAGAAGGCAGATGCTTGTGTCAGGCATGAGGAGGACAGGCTCTCCTCTCAGGGAAATCACCAGCTTAGACATGAATGGGATCAAAGCTTTGGATAACAGCAGGCTGCCAATGCCAACTAATGTCTCTGAATACAATTCTCTCCATTTTGCTCTAGCTGAGCTGCTGTTTAGGACTTTTATCTATAATCAGCTGTTTGTCATCTTCCTTGCTACTTCATTATCCCTTTTTAAAAAATTGTAATAATTTAAGAATAGTAAACAAAGTCACTTTAAATGGGAGAAAACCATGCATAACCCTTTTTCTTTCTCGGGGAAAATCCTAACTTTGACTTAAATGTTTTACTTCATCTCTCTCTTAGATAGCTAGCAGATGAAGATCCTGACAGAATGGGCTGCAGAAATTCACAGGAACAGCACTGCATTTGCTTGCTTACAGCTACCTTTGCTGCCACAGGGTTATTGTTTTCCTATAATACTACTCTGTTTGAGAAGCTGAGCTTTGAGAAGTGTTAGAACTGAAAATGCACAGCATCAGAATTCGTATGTCTGCAGAAAGGTTCCTGTGTCAAGGCAAGGACTCCAAGGAGTAGAGTTTGGCTTTTGGCTTTCGGCTTTGCAAAAAGCTCCCTGACTTATCATAGGTGAACCACTGAATATGTCTGTGCTAAATTCTCTGTCCTTGTGCTTTGTTTCTTTAGAACCAGATTAAAAAAAACCCCTCTTGTTCCCTTCAGTATTCAACTACTTTCAAAACAAATGCCTGTGTCTTTATCAGGAAAATTATTCAGATAACTGCTTACTGATGGGAAAGTTATAAGTTCTTTGATGTTTGTGGAACACTTTTCTCTGCATTCAGTCACTAGCACACAGGAACTCGAATCTGGCTTCAGAGCTTGCAGAACTCATTGCTAATGGCAAGAGCACAAAGAGAAGCTAGGATAGACTGGGTCACAGAGGTTCAGTGGTACAGTCCATTTCCAAGGCTTCAGTACTGCGTGGGAACCCTGACTCAGCAGTGGGGAGTGAGTTGCATGGTCACGTCTCTCCAAAGCTTGCAGGTTACTCTGTTGTTTCTTTCACAGAAAGTTCGTGGGAACGTCCCATGATACAAGTTCTGGTTTTTCACTTCTCATGTTTCACTTTGGGCATGAAACGATGAACAGACACAGAACCTCAAAATGAAACTCTTTTGAAACCACCACATTTCTTTGGTCTTTGTTTTAAATCCAGGAAAATCCACAAAGTGCTCACACTTTCCATGAAAACCCACTGGATGGCTTAAAGATCCTAATCAAACCTCCCCCTGATTTCAGTGGGGAATTCCTGATTTATGCCAAAGTAAGCAAAGAACATTCATAGTAATAGTGTCCAGGTATTATACAATGAACCTGGCCTGATTTTCTTGTTGATAACAAAAGAGAAGTGAAAGTAAAGGAATGAGATCAGGATAGTTCTAAGATGGGGTTGCTTTCAGATTTCACAGTGGGCATTTTGCACAATTTCAGTCCAGTCTACTTTTCTTTGAGCAATTTATCTTCATCTCCATAAACCATACTGAATGTAGGAATATGGAGGTCCTCCGCTGGAATATGGAGGTCCAAACTCAGTGAAGATATGCACAGGAGATCCAAATATATTCTTTTAGTCTTTTGTTTTCTAAACATCAGCTGGCACTGGGAGCACATGGACCATGCACCTGAAATGTATATTTGTTGTTCTATATGGCATATTAGCCATACAAAACACCTCTGGGTTGCATGGAGAGAGGTGAGACAGCAGTTGTCCTGGCCAGCAGTGGTGGAGCTGGTTTTATCACCACTTGGGAAGTGGTTGCAGTGTGTGACAACAGCGCTGATATATGAAACACATGTGAAGACAGCAGAGTACACATGTGGCCTGGTTTGCACTTTGCCTTGTCATTTTCTCTTTCCTGGAAGATAAATGCAAGGATGATGGTAGACTTCTCAGAGGCTGGAAAATTATTTTTCTGTTTTCCAATTCTGTTTTACCTCACAGTAAGGCTGGCACAGCATGGCACAGTGAGGGTGTTTGTATCAAACGTAGCACTCTCCTAAATAACCCTGATCTCAGGCACTGACGCTAGTGGCATTAGACCTAATCTTTCTATATATAGTGACTTATTGAAAAGGTCTTACTTCAAAACTGCTGCTGCTGCAAAATCACTGTTGCTGAGTAATATGACCCATGATATTTTATATTTACTAGAGCAAATCTATCTCATCCCTGTTCCATTTGATACGGCAACAAGAGATATGTGTAATGAGTTAGTCACTGTGACTCACATAACCTCAGTCCCTATAAAGCAGCTGTGTTTCATGCTCTCATGCTCTCTGTCTTCTTTTTTTTATCATAAAAAGAAAAAAAAACAGATCTAAGTGATTCAAGAGTAGAAGGAAGAGATGGTAGTAATCAGTTCCACCTAATGATTGATCAGTTTGTAAGGAATGCTGATCAACTCCAGATGTTGCATTCCAGCCTCAAAATGTTATCATCAATTCAGAACTCCCATCTGGTTTGTCTGACACCAATGACACATGAAGTTTTCCAAGAAACTTTAAAAGAAAGAAAAAAAAAGTGGTTTTGGGGAGAGTATCTCCACTCAGACCAGTATATTTCCCCGTAGGATGTGTTAGAGTTCCCTTTTGTGAGTCTAGCTCCTTTTGGTCTCCCTGAGTGACTGGTCTATTGATGGTATCAGACAGAAAACCACCCATGTTTGGAGATATCTTTTCCTAACACCCTAACTTTTAAGGCCAGGGGTTTCTGGGTGCTGCTGTTTCTAGCTGTTCTGGAGGAGATCTGTGGGTGACACTCTACTGTTAATATTTTAACTCCCCCACAAAATTAGAAGATAATTCAATTCAGTTGTGCTGCCCATTTGCCAGACTTCACAGGAAGCAATGGCTGCCAGCAGCTCGTCACTGGTTTGCATTTGCAAACTTTCTTTTTATGTTTGTTTTTTTTTCTGCTTCCTTATTTCTCAGAGCTACACTATTTACTCACCTACCCCATCCATTCCATAAAGCAGCCATGCCTCTGGATAGCAAGGTGCCAAATTCAGATCACATTTACTGATTCACTGTCCCACTGAGTTTAACAGGACTTATGCATTTATTACCAATTGATCAGTCTAGCTCTGACTTATGTGTCTGTACAGCAGTGGTCATTCCTGTGCTCCAGTGAGTTCCTTAGAGAGGTCACTTGCCAACAGATCTGTTATATTCCTGGTATTCCTGAACCACATGAAGTCAACATCAAGGTGAAATTTCCCTGCATGTGAAGATGCAGAAGGAGGCTAGTCCCCCTCACAAAGATACAAGGAACAGAGGAGGAAGGTAGCCAGTAGAAGCCTTGTGCCCCTGCAGTTGTTATGTCCTCACTGAGTCCCTCTGATCCCCTGTAAAATAGATCTTTTAATTACAGTTTGTAATCATTTAATGACAGCTTGTCCCACCACAGGACAGGACAGCCATCATCAGGCAACCAAATGTTCAGGCTCAGCCATCCCCTCCCAGACAGTTAGCACCCATATGCAGTCACACTCCTCTCAGGGATGGAGAAAAAGGAGGAGGCAAAAGTAAAATGCTAACACTGCAGAAGGCTTAGCTGCTGTCCTTGCAGTAAGAGGACTCCTTGTAGTGCAAAATCCAGTCCTGTACTGGTGAGTGGGTCTGGGAGCATCCAGGGCATCCCTCAGGAGCATCCTGGAGCCAGGCAGAGCATGGCTATGGAGCAACCATGCCAGTAGCACTCACAGCCACCCTGCATCCACGGCACAAAGAAACCTCCAGTAACTGGCTTGGGCTAAGCAGCCCAGCTACTGCATGACCAAGGTAATTATCTAGGGGGACTTTAGCTGCCCACTGGAAAAACAGAAGCCGGGCTTAGAAACCAGTTGCATCATGAATGATAATGGTGCTGACAGCTTTAAAAGCACTCAGGGACTTTTTAACGCACAGCTAACCCGTCTGAGAGAACCTTTCATAGGGCAGGAACTGCAGCCATGCAGGCTGGAAGAGCCAGAGTGCTGTGGGGAAACAAATAGCTGCTGCCATGCTGGACTCTCCGCACCCCTAGATTTATCTCTCCCTGTGAAAATGCTGTATTACAACACTGCCCAAATGAGCAGGCATGCTTTCAAGGCAAGGGAAGTCCAGAAAATAAAGTGCTCTTCACCGAGTTATGGCCATCTAGTAGGGACTCCCCTCACTTAAGAACATCTTGTCTGCATCTAAGGGCATTTATACAGCAAGGCAGTGGCAACAGCTTGGAGACTGCCAGCACTCACCCGTATTGGATGGGTGGTTAAGGTGTCTCTACACACTTAAACACATCTCCTTGCTAAATTCCCTGCAGTACATTAATTTTTACTGATTGCTAATGGCTGTCTGGCTGTCTCTAAGGCAACTGGTCCAGTTATTATTAATTTCCAGGGTAGAAGAACAATAGACATTCATTTATCAGTGGAGCACAAAACAACAGCCATTTTTTGTTGTTGTTGCAAACTGGTTTTTAACTATACAAGTTCCACACTGATTGTGTTTTGAGTAATATCTTGTTCTAAAAAGTCCTAATGGAGGAAACTTGGGGCAAGAATAAGCAAGTGAAACTGAAGCAGTGCTCAGCACAGATTTCAGTCTCCTTCAGCAAACGAACATGAAGTAAATGCAATTTTTCAGCAGTCACTGACCTATTTTAGACCCTCTCCTTACCAAAAAATATTCCCTAGGAATCTTCATTTTCCATAACGTGATTTTAGTGGAAAGAAGTGTGAAAAAAAAAAATCAGAAGAGAAAATTTAAATATAGGGCTCATAAGCTGTTATTTGAAGCAGGAACAGGGGTAAGCAGAATTAATGGCTTTATGTCACTGCTATAACCCTTTCTGCTCAGCCCACAGGCCAGTGGGGAGAAAAAAACGACCCACGAAAAAGTTAGCATGGCCTTAAATCTTTTCCGGCATGCATTGTCTGATAGGGAATCCTAAAATACATCAGCTCAGCTGGCTTTAAATGCATTTGCTTGTGTATGTTATAATGGAAATCTACTGGGTTTTACATGCCCTTGATTTGATGTATTTTGGGGGACAAAGTCTCCACTGGCTTAACTGTTTTGTGCCACTGGATTTACTTACAAAAGACAATTCAGTCTGATGTATTAAAGGAATGGTTAGGAGAATATAATCACATGATAGATTAAATTACCCTGTAATGCCATTTCTTGCCTGGGAATTGAGATCTAAAGGAACAATTTGCAATGGAAGTAGATGGATTGGACAATTTTTGGTGTCACAAAATTCACTGGTGGTATAGGTTTATTTAAGACTATTTAACTATACAGAATTTGCATGTTTGTTTTAACAACTATATTTATCGTCTTGTGTCAACTGACATAGGCAGATGAGTATATAGTGTGCAATATTATACAGAGCAGTAATATTTTAGTATAGCCAGTCTTTGTCAGGCTACAGTATTTAACAGTCTCTGAGCAATGTCTCAGTTTCACACTTACATATTTTGCAAACTGGCTAAGGTTTCATTATTGCAGCAGGGTGTGTACAGGAAATACTGGCTCTGTAAGTGTGAAAGAGTGATAGTAGCAGAGTGGACTTCTTTATTTTCAGATGTTTTTAAGGTATGGAGTGGTTTTTGTGACATTACAGAAAGCAAATGCTAGTTTACAGGCAATGGGAGTGGTTAGCTGTCACTCTTGATCCCCACTTGAAACTATAGTTCTGCCTGAAATACCTGTACTCCCAGATTTTTATGTTTCAAATTAAAGTAGAAATCAAGAAAAATTTCCAAATTGTCTTGTAGTCTCCATTTTTTAACAAGACATAGTCAAATTTCTTAAAATCTCACACCAAGGTTTTTAGTTTATGAGAAAACTTTTATTTCTAAACCTCTTTCCATTTTTTTCAGATTACTAACTTCCTTTTCCCTCTGTTTCCTGTGCTCTGTACTTCTGTGTATTTACTGTAAAATGGAGTTTCTTTGTAAAATGCTTTGAAAAGGAAGATTTAAATATGTTATATGGGAAAATACTGTCATTAACATTGATTTACTGGAGCATTTTGAGAATACTGAGGTTGAATTTCCATATTTAACTGCATTCTCAGCCTTATTCACAAAGCTCTTCAACGTATGTAGCTCTGAACTCGGAGTTAATGACTTGCGTAAGTTCTGTACCAAGAAGACACCTTGGTGAGAGTTAAAGATATAAGAGTCTTAAATTATGGGGTAAGTTAGGTTTCTTTTGAACAAAGTTATAATGCCACAGTGAATTTATTAGCAATTTCTATTTGAAATCAATGGAAGCATTTGCATGACGCCAGTGCAAGGTTCAGCCAAGACCCTTCAATAGCTGAGAGCAGTGAAATAATCAGGGGATTCCGGTAGAGAAAAAGTGCTCATAGATAGAAAGTGATACTATTCAGTACACCTGCTACAAGTCACTTGATGGTAGCTGAACCCAACAGTAGAAAAATTCAACCTAGAGCAATATGTTTTCCTGCATTTATCCACAAATGTAAATACTCAAAAAGCCTACTGCAAATTGTCTATTTGATTGTATCAGTCAATTTTTGCACTATGTCAACTGAGTAAGTAGTCAGCAATGCAGGAAAGAAAATTGATACTGTTCATGTTATTAAACTAACACAATATAGCACAATTTTGAAGTTTCAATATTTGCTGCAAGTTATCCATGAGCTGTTCATAAAGGTAAACCACTTCACCATCTAATTTAAACCATCTCTGCTGTTCTATGAAGAATATACTTTAATAAACTAGCATGCATGTTGCAGATAATCCAGGATGATGGCAGAAAATCCAGCAGGGCTCCTTAGGTAATTATTGTAATATCTGTATCCCCCAGTGTGTTACTTTCTGCTATGCTGGGGTTCATCTTTCAATATCTGGGCAGAGGGAGGATCAGAACTACTCATCACTCTTAATATCTCGTGCAAAGTATCTAGAGATTTTCATCAATTTAAGAATGTCTAATCAGACAATATGGGCAGTTCCGGCGGTCCAGGGTGTTTTCCAGGGTTTCTGACAAATGATTTCTTCCCTGTCCCATGTTTTACCTCTTTCTCCAATTCTAGTGGTGGAGACATCNAAACACTTTACTAAAATCAAGATAAATAACATGCACAGCCTTTCCTTCATCTAGCAATCGGGTCACCCAGTCGTAGAAGAAGATCAGGTTAGTTAAACAGGACCTGCCCTTCATAAACCCATGTTGACTGGGTATGATCACCTGGTTGTCCTGCATGTGCTGCATAATGGAACTGCAGATGATCTGCTCCATCAGCTTCCCTGGGAAGCTCCTTACCTCCCTACCTTACCCTCCCTTATCTCCTTACCTCCCACCTAACTCATCATCTTCTGAAGCAGTAGCCCCCTGCAAATTATGAAGCTCTCTAGAAAGTAGATCTCTCTGCCGTGCTTAAAAATAAACTTTTCAATCTGAAGTCCCATGGGAAATACTTTGTTAGGAAAGGCAGGGAGTGAAAGGAGTTAAATCACTCACACTATTAGCTCAAGTGGCTACTGCAGCTGGTCCAGTAAATGCCAACCCAGCCAAAGCTCAGTCATTTTCTCTCTCACACAGTGTGTAGTGAAACAAGAGTGTCTGCAGATTTATTAGCTTGTATATAACACTAAATTGATGAAAACATCCTCTAGGCAACTTCATCTACTTTTCACTTGCCATGTTCCCATGACAGTGACAACTTGTTGTGTTACAGCTGACCTGTCAGCCTCAGCTACTCCCTGTTCATTGGGGGCTGTCTGTCACTGGATGTATATGAAACAGGAGGTGAGCAGAATACAGCAGGCAGTTACACACACATTCCTCCCAAACAGCCTGCTTTAAAACTGACAGAGCTGACAGTAGATAGATTATTGTTGAACTTTCACATAGATTCAACCAATATATAACTCTGTTCTAAGAGATGAACAGCATTGCTGCAAACATTTTCACCTAGCTATAAATAATCAGGCCAAAAATAGCAGCTCTGGGTGTTTTCTGCTTTTGCAAATCAGTGGTGAAACAGGCGTTCATTAGATCCTCTTTTCCAGACAGAAAGATGACCAGCACAAATCAGGTATCAGGCAAGGAGTGCATGCTCCATTGTTATTGCAGATGTGTCAATCCCTGGAAACAAAAGAATCGACACTCGTCTAGGAACAAGCTCCTCGTTAGTTAGCAATTCAGAATGACTTCCAAAAGCAATCCCTTAGTCTCCAATGATACCTGTCTGACAACTACTTAATCTCGGCAAGAGCTGCGTTAAACCAGCCTGTCATCACTGCTACCTCTCAGGTGTAGCTTGAAAAGGAAGAAAGAAAGAGAGAGAGAACTATGAGTTTCAATCACTTAGAAGAAATTATAACTTTTTAGAAGCCTGTATGCAGATAGCATTTACTATATTGAATGGAAGATGACAGCTACTATATAGACAGAGTGGTACAATGCAAAATTCCAGCTTCCAGGTGATTCTGTCCCATCTTCGAAGCTGTCGGGAGCTATCAAATTAATGTTGAAATCATTGTCACTTGTGAATACCTGCCAGTGTAACCAAGTCAGGTAGTAAAAAAAAAAAATCCCAGTTGATCAGCCTCACAAAATGTTCTGAATACTTAAAGAAAAAGTTTCACTGAGGTGTGACATTACTACATATTCATTTCAGCAGAAGAAATATTTTTTTAAGAACAAAAGCAAAAATGAAAGTATTTAAGTTTCCTCATTGAAGCAGTGTTAATATCATCACTGATTCTTTGATTTTTTTAGAATTTCAGCTACTTTTATGATGAAAGAAGCAAATAAAAATTAGTTAATGCTTGAACCTCCTGCTACTAGAGTCTTTTGCAATAAATCGTGATGCCCTTCTCTCTCTGTCTCTTTACTATAAAAATTCCCACTTTGTTGAAGTTCCCTTTTATCTCTGCATATCCTTACAGGGGTTTTATTGGGGTTAATAGTTTTTCTAGAACCTATTGCAGCAAACTGTTAAGTGTTCTTGGGTGTCTAACTTAATGAGGAACAGGGATAGATCCACTGTGTCACTCCATTCCTATTTGTGTTAATATTTTATTATAAAAGACAGCATAGGAAACTGTATTCTCTACTCATGGAACACATACAGCAATAGCAACAGCATCACACATTTTCTCTGTATTGCCTTACCAATGTACCTACAGGAAAGAATAAAGGAATATAGTCTCTGTGCAGTATCAGAGTACTCTCAGCTCCCACTCTAACCATGCTCAGTACTTGGCAGATTTGAATCTTTGACATTTCTTCTAAACTTCTTTAAGGTACCAAGTTTCAGTATTCACCAAGCACACCTTATTATCCAGTACATAGCAAACAATTACATCCTCCTCGTTCAGACATATGTCTCACTCCTTCACTCTTTGCCTTCATCATTTTTCAGAGGGCTAAATGCAGTGCACCCTGAATCAGCTGCATCTGAAAGCTGCAGCCAGTGCTGAATTCAGCAGACATCTCTTTAGGAGGCAGTTCTTGTAGGCAGCACATTGTGCCTGTGCAATGCTCTGTGACCTGTGCTGGCTATCACAGGAACACCATGCACAGTCTAATGTCCCAAAATACAACTACCAACCCTTCAGTTATCTGATCCCTGACTACTTGAGGAAGCACAGCGATGAAGTAGCAAGGTGTTCAGTCTGATTTGCTTCAAGGGCAATCAAATTTGCTTTCCTCCTGAAAGGCAAATATAGTCTTGTGTTCATTGTTCCCCAGTCACACACAGAATCACACAGAATTATTTGGGTTGGAAGGGACCTCTGGAGGTCATCTAGTCCAACCCCCCTGCAGTGGGCAGGGACATCCCCAACTAGATCAGGTTGCCCAGAGCCCTGGCAAGCCTCACCTGGAATGCCTCCAGGGATGGGGCCCCAACCACCTCCCTGGGCAACCTGTTCCAGTGTTTCACCACCCTTGTGGTAAGGAACTTTTTCCTAGTATCAAGTCTAAATCGACTCATCTCCAATTTAAAACCATTGCCCATTGTCCTTTCACTACAGGCTTTTGTAAACAGGCCCTCTCCAGCCTTCTTGTAAGTTCCCTTTAGGTACTGGAAAGTCACTATTAGGTCCCCCCGAAGTCTTCTCCAGGCTGAACAATCCCAGCTCCCTCAGCCTG